>WBZZ01003267.1:242500-279316 GCA_019918135.1 Paulinella micropora
TCTTGGGTTCTCGTGAGTTTTGTTGGATGAGCAGGAGTTGTTGTGTGTGTTTGGGACTCATACAGTGGATGACGGGAAGTGGTTATAGACATGGCAACTAGGCAGTTATTATGGAATATGGTTACAGTTGCGGGATCGAGGGGAAGGAAGCGTCCCTCGGGGACGGAGCGGAGGACGAGGAGGGGAAGGGGATGAGAGAGAGAAAGAGAAAGAAAGGAAGAGAGAGAAACGAGAAATGAGTGAGAAAGAGAAGAATGACAAGATAAGATCATGACCGAAACCGGGGTGGTGCGCCCGGGGGAAACGGCTGAGGATACCAGTGGATCACTTGATCCAAAAGTGTATGGTATACAGTTGGTATGCGCAGGAGCGCGAGGGCACGGACGTCATCGTCTGAACGGGAATCGGAAAAATCAACCCTTTGGAAATTATGGGCTACACACAAAGACCACGATACTAATCGTGTACTTTCATGTGCTGGTTGGAAGCAACGCATGAAAAATACACGACAACCATCTCTAACTGTCTTTTGGCTTACTGGATTTTCCGCGCAGGGCGCGATGATGGATAATCTTATCTCGCGCGGGGCGCGACGATACAATTCTCTTACCGCGCAGGCACGCGACGACAGGCCTATCCTTTGGAGGATAATATTTTAACCCGCCGGGGAGCGAGGTCGATGACGTTGACGTACTGATCACCCTCACGCTCATTTATTGATATTCACCCTCCGCCTGCGGTGGCTTGACAAAGGGTAAGCGTACGGGGTACGAACGGGAGAATGATGGCGAGAAAGACTGAGAAAATGAAGAGAAAGATGAAAAATGATGACGAAGAAGAGAGTGGAGGGGGTAATACAAATACACCCACAGGTACCGCGGAAGGGCAACGGGCTCATATGGCGAGCAAGGCCATGGTACACTCGGAATGTGCCACTCATGGAATATATTTCTATATTGCCGCGCAGGGACGAAAACGGCGGAACGCCGACTGGACGACACTTACCGCTCGGCATGCGGATCGGGACATATATATACAAATATACATATATATATATATATATATATATATATATATATATATACATATATGCGTGGATGGCAACACGGGCACGGGCGGGGGGACTAACGCGGAAGACGGAATGTGGGGTGGCGGAATAGGGGGAGAGGGGATAGATTATAGAACGGATAGTAGTAGAAGGGGATAGATTATAGGATGGATAAAATATAGGATGGATAGTAATAGAATTGGATAGATTATAGGTCGGATAGTAATAGGGATGGATAGTGTTTAGGGGGGATGAGGGAAGATACGGGACAACAACGGGACGACCTGGGGCAGGGGGGCAAAAAGGGGGGTAACAAATGGGGGAATGGGATGGATAGACGGGTAGGTCTATAAGTGGTACTCGGGGTCATTTCAAGCATGGAGTGATAGCGCCGGGGGGACGGCGATGGGGTATCCGAGGCTTGGCGGGGGGCCTTCCCTCAACCCCCCCGCCAAGCCTCCTTAATTTGGTAAACCTAAATTGGCGGGGGTCTTAAGTCACTCCTGGGCTGCACGCCGGGACTACAGCGTCACCTGGGACCTTAATTTGGTAAAAGGTTTTTCGATTCGTGGCAATTTTCGACGTTCGAGTGGAAGTGGATGGATTGATCAAATTCCCACTAGTTTCGTGGTAATTTTCGACGTTCGAGTGGAAGTGGATGGATTGATCAAATTCCCACTAGTTTCGTGGCAATTTTCGACGTTCGAGTGGAAGTGGATGGATTGATCAAATTACCATTAGTTACATGGCAATTTTCATGGATTCAGATGTTACACGAGAGGGCTTATGCAGGATTATGGTGATGGCAGAAAAGGGGGCGATACATTTTACGTGAGTAATCTCACTCAAAATCTTTCTTCTGACGTAATAGAAGCGCATCATGAGTCGGATTTCAAGCGAATCTGGGGAATAATGCGGAACCGATGGGCTTAAATCGGACAAACATGGAATTTATCAATAACTATCCGGGGAGTAGTAAAGACTCACAGTAGGTGGGGGGGACGATGAGTGAATTTAGGATAACACGGGGTGTGCAATTTATCCGAGGGGAAGTGTCCAGTCACAGACCATCTCTCGAGATAATTTTCACATTTTATCACGGTTTGGTTCGGCTGGTCTTAACTCGATTTCTCGCGCACCCTGACGAGGGCACGCTCGGGGGGGAGAGGGGATTGTGCCGGCCCATCCGGTATATAATTGCATTACTCTATGTTCCGGTCTGTCGGTTCACCCTTGGCTTGGAGAGTATGGAGTCCCTTCTACGTTAGGTATTCCTCATTCTACAAGTCGTTAGACAGTTATTATATTATTAAATATTGGATCTCGGTAACACATACAGAGGTTAGGGTTCTTGGCGGTGAAGCCAAGTCAGTGTCCGGTCACAGTATTAATAAAGAGACAAGTCTGAATGCAGAGACAATCTTTAATCGGTCATTGCCCTTTGTGAAAGGAAGGAAAAGTGACACGTCACTACTCAAAACTGAAACTACACGTCACTACTCAAAACATGAAATTCCAGATAGATAACTCAAGTTTCAGATGAATTACTTAATAAAGGTAATAGTATGGAAATTCTAAAGTTCAGGACTGAAATTAAGTAATAGCCTGACGGTGGCAAAAAGGCAATTAATTGCAAAACTTTATTAGCATAAATTTGACAGGGAGCTAACTACATATGAGTGCCAAGCGGTTGATGTTTTAGGTCAATGAGGTATAGGTCAGGGAGTTAGTGGATTTGGGTAGGGTTTGCTTGGGCCGGTTTTGTTTTGTTCGTGTCAGTGGTTAAATATAATTTTTGCGCGGCGGCGGCCACTCAGAGTCGTAGGGATGAGTGGGAAGACGAAGCCTAGTATGAAAAGGGAATGACTCTTGAAATACTTGCCACTAGTAGGCATGACTCCCACGGGAAGAATATTTGCCACTCGTAGTCCTGGGATATAATTGCGATTAATGGTACTCCGGTGTAATAAAGAGAAAACTCAAAGTGGTATCATTTGACTGAAGAGATACAAAAAGGGAAAAATTGAAAAGAGTGGTTAGAAATGAAGCATAAAAATGAAAATAAATAAATTAATAAATAATCGTATGTAAATAAATAAAATCAAAACTAAGAAAGCCAGTTCTATCCGTTAAGATAGTGCAATAATGGTACATTTGCGGTGGCAGGACTTGAGGCTCGGTCAAATTGGTCTCAGATCCGCCAAGTCTTCTTCGCCATATCGCGCGTCAGGAACCAAGCGTTCTCGTAGACTGGGTTGGCCCAGTCACTCACTCTTGGCATCATGACGCCCTTGACTGAATGCGTCGCGTAGGTGTGTTCGTTGGCATTGTTATGCGCGAGCCAGAACCAATCGGCCCAGGCAGAGCGGCTGTCCCTTCTATCGGGCAAGCCAAAGTACTCCACCAGCTTATCGAAGTTGGTGCGGCAGATCTTGCAGTTCAGCTCCATTCTGTAAAGGTTCACCATGGACACAAACGCCTTGCTCTGCACTTCAGTCAAGGCCTCTGGACCATTTTCGCTGGTCATATGCAGGACACCCCACTGGCAGTGATACTCAAAGGGCCAGTACTCTCCCGGGGTTAACTCGTATATAGGCTGCAGCGGAAAGATCGTGCAGTCGCTGCCATTCGAGCCCGGTTCGCAGACTGGGTACGGCCACAGCTGCTGCAGAAAGCCGTTAGCAATCGCTGCAATCCGTGCTCGGCGCGCCTTCAAGTGGGTAGAATTTCGCTGAAAGTCTGCAACGGGATCTTGATCACCGAGCATGGTCAACACACTGGTTTGCGCACAGTATTCCAGCTTCTCTCGGCTCAGCCCCCCTCCTTGCTTGGCGGTTAGACAGTTTTCGCTGCCGTAGCATTCTTGCTTCTGTCGCCAGCTTGCCCAGTCTAGACCGGAGCCATCGGGCAAGGGGACCGGGGGCGTACGGCCGGCGCATGAAGGCCAGGTAGACTGACATTGCTCCTCTACCGACCTTGCCCTCACGCATACAGGCCCATGTAGTACTTTGATATTCTTGGCGCAGGCCAAGCCCTGGGCACAGAGCAGCGGCGGCTCCAGCCAGCCCACAAACTCGGAGCTGGGAAACACGGCGTCGAGGCTATCGGAAGGAAAGTAGTCCCCCGTGCACTGCCCGCCCTCGCTGACATAGGGCACACAGCGGCCGCGGTTGATGGGCGAGCGGGAAAACGGAAAGAAGGTTTCGCGCCAGGAGACTTGACAATACTGTCCCTCGGGGCAGGGCTCGGCGGTGTCGTAGCAATCGTTCATACCCAGCTCGTTATAGGCCCATTCCGTTGCCGAATTAGCGCCACGGCTATTGGGCGGATACAAAATGGCCTTCAGCTTGCCTGGCACTGGGCAGGATTTTTTTCCATACCGTGCTGTCATGGTCCTCAGTGCAACACCTGCTGGACCTGGGTTGCAAATTCGGGGGAGTAGCATTACAGACGCGTCGACAGCGCGCAAAGCCTGCTGGTAAAACAGATTGCAGGTCAGCTCCGGGCCCTGGAACGAGTTGAAAGGGAAAATCTTCACGTTTCCATCCGATGAAGATAACAGCTGCTCGATTTGTTGGCGCAGCGCGGGGTTCTCGACGCGCAAACGAGCCGCTTCTTCCTCACAGCAATACTAGATGACGACGAGATAGCGATCTGGGCAAGCCAAGCGGGCCGCAGAGACACCACAATGGAAACATACAAAGCTTCCCTCCGGCAATTCCTCAAGTGGTGCGTGCAGCACGGGCGTATCTTCTTTCCTGCCTCAGACAAAACGATTGCCCACTATTTGAAATATATGTCGGAGAGTGGGTATGCACAGTCAACAATCACTGGCCACCTGGCTGCAATTAAATCCCAATACGCACTGCACACTAGTAACGACCCGACCGAGAGTCTGCTAGTGCAATTGGCCAAACAGAGAGCGGTAGCAGAAGCTGTACCGGGGAGAGAGGGGAAATACCCCTTATTGAGGGACGACCTGCTCAAGATACTACAATTACCATTGGTGACATGGAGGGACTGCAGAGATGCTACGTTAATATTACTGCAGTGGATCTCAATGGCGCGCGTCAGTAACATTGTAGCATTGAAGGTATCGGACATCATGTTCCACCATACCATCATCGGGAACAGCCCGTGCGAGTACATGGTACTCAGGTTCGAGAAATTAAAAAACGCGGAAGGCGAGAAGCTTGTCTTTATCGGCCAAGGGAACCAATCATTCTGCGCTGTCATGTGGGTCAGAGCATACCTCAAATACATAAAGGACACGTTCAAGGATTCATTCACCGACAGCTCTCCTCTTTTCTTCAAGCTATCTGGCAACGCATTGGGAAATCTGAGTGCTGGTACCCCATCAAGTCTCTTGAAAAAGAAAGTTGCTGCAATTGGATTGGATCCAGCGATATACGCATCCCATTCAAATAGAATCGGGTCCGCGACTGAAGCGGCTTGTTTGGGAATGAGAATCTACGCAATAAGAAGGCAAGGACTGTGGTCAGACAAAAGTTCGTGCGTGTACAAATACCTGCGTGACATAAGCTTGGAAAGCAAGCTAACAATCACACGCGTCTTACAGACCGGCAACGTAATCAACTAAATCGACCCTCTCTTACGCGAAAGCGGGTTTTTTATGACTATCACGTGTCAGTTAATGATGGCGCACAGTATTGTCTGCATTGGAAGAGCATAAACATTTTTTTCAGTAAATATTTATTTGGAAACACACTAGATTGACATACAGCTTGCGGATTTAAATCGTGTTGGGACGATATGATGTAAAACTGTAACCCTGCCTATAGATACTATTGTATAAGCACTACCACTTGCTACTGTAACTGATAGAGTAGTATTGTGTGCCAAGTGTCAACCATTGCAAAAGAAAGTCATATACAGTCCCCTACTTTTTAGTTAAATACGTTTTACAAACATAACAGAGACAGGCACATGGGTCGATCATAGAAAAACGGGTGCTGCGTCGGTTCGACACTATCAGTATGTCCTTACATCCATATCATAAGAGAATCAACACCAAAAACGTAGGTGCTGACAGCATTTTGAAAAAACATGCAATTGTTTGCAAGAAAACGCTAAACATTACAACATAAAACGACAACTACATACTATTAGTTATTATTCTTACTACAACAACTTACGATGGTAAGGACACTATGATACATGTAATCGACTTCCAGCGACTTGACATCGGAGTTATTATCAATCACACGACAACGGCACACAAATCTGTGCATTTTGACATCAAGAAGGATACAAACCCAACCAGAAGAAGGAAATTAGAGAGCTACACTCACGTAGACATGCACACTGGCAAACAGACACAAAAGGAAAAAGAGACGAAACACAGAATATAGGCTCATAGCAGACAGCGATACGACAGAGACGGAGACACACAACTGTTGTGGAGGCGGAGGTCGGTATGGATCTGGTGGCTCTGCGAAAGAGGACAGCCCCCCCCCCTCCGCTATGCGGACCTACAGCACACATGCAGTGACTGTGGTAACAAGGTCGCACTGGAAAGAACAGCGATACTGCTGGTGAAGCAGTCGTTCGACCACATAAACACTCCCATAAAGCAAAGTTATGCAAGATGCACCAAAAATCTTAAGTCAGCAGACCGCCGTTACGTTTGCAAAACCGCCGTTACGTTGAGATCGCCTATATGCTGTAAAGTACTTCCTTTTTGCCAAATGATTGTGGTATGATTCGGGAAAAATAAGGCAATCAGACTGGGAAGGTCGGAAAAATTTGGCATTTGCAGTCAGAGGTCTTTACTGGACCTAGGAGAGAGGGGAGAAGCTCATGTTGTGTGTGCTGTGAAATGAGGTTTTTGCAAGCTTGCGCAGCAAAAGCGTCATTTCACAAATATCAGTGGGTGGGCCGTAAGGGAGACTGAAAAGTGAACGCTGCAGTGTTAATTACGGTAATAAATTAAGCGGGAACTATTGTTCCCGCTCCAAAATTTTAAACATGACAAAGACAACCCCTTCACCCTCAGATTTGATTTTTCGCTCTAGCACAAAAGTGCTTAGAGCAAAATTTTACGGTTGTTTTTTGAATAATTCCACCCACCCACCCATCTTTTATATGTCTTTTCGCTTGGGTGGTGGTGGTGAGGAAAGGGTGGAAAGCAAAACACACACACACATTACACCACACACATATACATCATTATAGCATAATCACGCCTCATGCCTACCAACTTCTTCAAGCATATTCATGCACATCATCATACATATAACGACATGCACCACCTAGGTCTTTGTTTTTAAAAACACCCACTGATATTTGGAAAAAGGCGGTCCCCGCGAAATCATCATAAATCCAGTATGACCTTAGCCTTCTTTTCTCTTTGAAGTTCTTATGTTCTCTGGCTGAATGTCTTCTCTATTTAATAATTCTTTCGTCTTTTTTTCTTTAATAACTTCTTTAGTTTGCTCCTTCATATCTTTTTCTTCGTCGATTGGTTTAACAAAATCAGTTTTCAATAAATTTCTGGGACTTACTAACTCATCGTTATTTAATATGATTTTAAACCCCTTTCGTCCCTTGACTTTATAAATAATTTACTGAAAGTCTTACCGCCTTTGGAGAAACATTCCTTTTGTTTTCTTTTCTTACACTATCGCCAACATTAAATTCGTCAATTAAATTATCACGTGTTACCGCTTGTTTATTTTTGTCTCTCCCGAAAAATACATCCGCTGGTTTAGCCTGAATTCCTCTATGAACTTTATTATTATAAGCATCTACTAAGTCCTGAATATAACTAACCCCATCAAAATTACGATTGGTTTCAAATAAAAGGTCAAGCCATCTCCTAATACTTCGTATCACTCTATCAACAACCGCAAGTGCTCTGTGGTCTCCAACTTCAACGACATCGTGTTTAATTTCATTTTCAATAAAATATTCACGAGTTGCTCCTTTATATTCTCCCCCGCTGTCAGTAGTAATTGATTTTGGTTTATATTTGATTGATTTCAAAGCATAATAGACTTCTTTTGCGGTTTTATTTTTTATGGAATGATTATTAAATATCGGCTTTGACAATCTACCCAACAAAGCATCCAAGCATATCCCTATTTCCTTTCTTATCTTTTATCTTACTTGTATCTGCTAAATCAAGAAAAACTTGGTCTAATGGTTTATCAACCCGTATCGTGTTCCATATTTTCGGGTTCTTTTTCTGGTGGTGAATTTAAAGCGCTTCTTCTTCTTTTGTTTTAACGATTTCCTCCGTAGGTGTGTCCTCTAATTGACTACCAGCATTCTGCATATTGATAATTATATGTTTATGGTCTAAATCAGGCATTCTATATAAAATGAAGTTTTCAAAGTCCAATGCTAAAAACAAAAAATATAAAGTTATTAGTCCAAAAGGTAAGGTTATCAATTTTGGAGATACTAGATATGAACATTATAAAGACAGCATAGGACTATATTCGCATTTAGACCATTTAGACGAAGAAAGAAGAAAAAATTATAGAAAAAGAGCAAAAGCAATAAGAAACTCAAAAGGTGAATTGACATATAATACATTAGAATATAGTAATTTTTACTCATATCATTTCCTTTGGTAAATTTAAAATTTTAAGAAACATTTTTCAACATCATTTTTTTCTTTCTTAGCACCACCAGAAGATTGATTATACACTTTTACACTCACACTGCTAGCCTTCTTACCTTTCCCTTTCTTTTGTTTTGGTATTTCTTCTTCACTACTCTCACTTTCACCTTCTTCACTTTCCTCAGGCTCAGTCTCTGGCTTCTTATTTTTCTTCGCTCTCTTAGTTTCCGCTTTCGCTCTTTTAATTTTCATCTTAGCAATCTTTTCCGCAATGATATCAGTGAAATCAACCTCATCCTCACTCTCACTCTGCTCAGGTGTGTCATCTTGTTCCTTCTCATTCACGATATTGGTTGCTAAATTCTTATTTTCTATCTCTGCTATTTTTCTCTCCATATCTTCGTCTTCGCTTTTAACCGCGTTTCAATATTGTGCCAAAACATTTTTAGCATGCTCCATCTTTCGTTGTTTCGCTTTCGCTTTTATTCCTTCCACAGCATTACCCCAATTCTTACGGCTTGCTTCGGGACTCTGCATTTTTAGAATTACGCTTTCGTTTCACTTTCGCTTATTCTAAAAGTATTCTATACTAAGATTTTTATATTTTTAGTATTTACAAATTAATTATTTAATTATATAAATGTCAGGTTCATCCTTTAAGTCGATCTTAGGCTTGTCAGAAATTGCGGTGGACTCACTCAATATACTTAACTTAGACTTAACCAATACCAACATAGTAGGTTTAAACACAGACAGAGTGCCAGAAGATGCTGACCCCGTAAATCTTTATTACACTGACGGCCGATTTGATACAAGGTTATCCAGCACATCAACAACCGACATCAAAGAAGGAAAAAATTTATAGTACACAGAGCAACGAGTGAGAGACAACGACGAAGTCAAAGCCTCAACTCAACACAGAAGCAATACTTCCAATCCGCACCAAACCAGTTTATATAATTTGATAGACACAAACATATTTGCACAAGCGAGCGGACAATACTTAACTTACAACGATGTAGAAGGCAAATGGAAGAATACAGCCCTTGGTTCAATTGATACACTTTCAGATGTGGTTATAACCGCGCCGATAGCGATGAATAGTTATGTAACGTATAACTCAATAAACTGGGTAAATAAAACATTTCCGATAAATGTGGATGAATTCGGCAATATTAGTATGGGAAGGAAGAATATAACAGGAGTTAATTTACTAAATACCAAAGATGTTGATGAATGGATATTTGAGCATCAAGATAATAATGATAAAGTTTCAGCGAGTGGAAGTATAGATAGCCACAGCGATGTGACAATATCAGGCTTCCCCGCAGATAATCAATTACTCATTTATTGCACGGGGCAATGGAGAAACACCACACCACCCTTTCTTAGATTAGACGGCACTGCTAGTATGACGGGGGCACTAAATATGGCGGTTTTGCTATTGCAGGGGCTTCTACGTATGATGGAATTAATCTCGCTAATCTCGCAGTTGATGGTTCGGTGGTCAAACTAACAGGAGACCAAACCATAGGAGGAATTAAAACATTTAGCAGTATAATAAATGCGAGTGCGGGGATTGATATGAAAAGCCAAAGCATGACAAATGTAAATCAACTAAATGGCAGGTCTATCACAACTTGGCTATCAGAGCACGATACGAACACGGCGAAAGTGTCGGCGAGTGGAAGTATTGATACACATAGCGACGTGATTATAACAACAGCATCAGATAATCAACTACTCATTTATAGCACTGGACAATGGAGAAATGTGACATCACCATTTCTTAGATTAGACGGCACTGCTAGTATGACAGGAGGGCTAAATATGGGAAATCAAAATATAACAAATGTAAATCTTGTTGATGGTGTGGATGTTTCTGTTCTTAATACTTCGGCAGTTAAAACCTCAGGAAACCAAACAATAGCAGGAATTAAGACATATAGCAGTGGTGTTGAAATTACTAAATTCAATCAATTCAACAACGAAGGGTACATTCATTGTTTTCAATTCTACCAGTAATATTGGGTCTATTGCTAGTTTGGATATGAACACGGCAACATATTACAACTTTGAAATTTCAGCGAAAAAAATAAGTTTTATTATTGACGGGACGATTGTTTCGTGGTTTAATGCTACTGGCTTAGATTGTAATAGTAGTCGGATTGTTAATCGAGGAGCACCACAAAATGCGAATGAAGCGGTAAATAGGCAATATCTGGATGACAATTGTGTGAAACTAACAGGAGACCAAACAATAACAGGAATTAAAACATTCAACGGGACGAGCACTGTGATAAAATATCTAACTTTAACGCAAATGGCTGATTTTAATAATCAAGTTATCATTAATGGTGGAAATATAACATATAATGGGGCGAGGATATTAAACCAAAATGGAGAAGATATATTCTTTTCACAGACATCAGGTGATTATCAATATTTCTTATTTACTCTAAATACTGCTCTAAGTGGAACCGCGAACCAAAGAGGTTATGTATTCACGAATGTAGCATTTGATGTAAAAGGAGCAGGTCTTTATATATCAAAACTTTTGGATAATAAAAGTGCTTCATCTGACATTGTCCGTTTTAACAATGCTGGGGGTATGCGATTTTATGGTGCTTTGGATATGAACTCAAACAACATAACAAGTGCTGGAACAATAACAGGAACAACAATTACTTCAACCGCAGGCATAACTACAACCGCATTAACGGCGAGCGGATTATTAACAGCAGATGGCGGTTGCAAGTTATCTATTCAAAATAAAGTAGATGGAGGAAATGGACAGGGTATATTTCTGTGGGATACAGACAACGCAGGATTGGGGATTTATATGGCTCAGCCAGGGGCAGGTAAAAGTCTATCTGGAGGGTCTGCGGTTGCAGGCAACGATATTTCAGGCTTTGCTATAAGATTTAGGTCTGGTTTTGCTTCGTCAGATGGTTTTGTGTGGGAAAATTCTAATGAGCAATTGTTAATGTCATTAAATGGGGCAAACGGAACTTTATGGACAAAAGGATTGATAACGGCTAGTGCGGGGATATCAACAACCACGTTGGCAACGAGCGATAAAATAACAACAGCACTAGGCAAACCGATAATCATAGGCAATTCAATAAAAGGAGTGGGAGTAACTGGCGGTTTAGAATTATATGGAACAGAAGGAAATGCGAATGGCCCGCACATTCAAGCATTCGTTAATACATCAAATTATCCCACATTCCCATTATTGAATTATAGTCAGGACAATATTGCTTTAAGTTTTGATAGTTATTGGGAGGGGGTGGCTGGAAATCAAGTGACCCGGGCTCAAACTTTCAATATACAAAATGAGTGATAAACTTGCTTTTAACTACAAATCCGGAGTATCACTTGGACGAGCCATAGCATTTAGCGAGGCGATGAACATAAGCAATACGGGAGATTTAAGCATCACAACAGCATCCAGCGGATTTTTAACTTAAGAAAAAGACTAAGTTCTACTTACGACCCACAAATATATATGAAATCAGGAGGATATTCAAATTATGTCACAATCTGCTCATCTCAAGGAATTCTACATGCTTGAACTACTTCAAACTCTTCAGGTGAGCCGTCTGGCAGTTATAATTATATTCCACTCAATGGTGCTTCGACAAACTCATCGGACAGGAGGCTGAAATCAGATATTAAAACATTAGACTGCGGGGATTGTTGTGAGAAACTAATGAAAATAAATTGTTGTTCATATTATTTGAAATCAGACGAAAAGAAAGAACAAAAGAACCACGGATTTATTGCTGATGAAGTTAAAAAAATATTTCCTGAATTTGTATCTGAAAGTGGAATAAGCAGATGATGGAAATGGCAACCTTGAAGGCATAACATATACAGACTTTATTCCAATATTGGTCAGTGCTTTTCAACATAATATTATGGCGGAAAAGTTAGTTAATTTAGAAAAACAAAATAATAATCTCATGCTTATTATAGAAGATCTATCTAAGCAACTTTCTGAAATCCGAGCAATTGTTTTCCCTTGATATTTATCAACTTCACTCTCATTCGCTTCGCTCATACTCGTAATCTCAAACTTGTTTGAGATATTGATAAACATCGAAAACCGATTTATTTATTTTCAATAAGAAAAACGATGTTTTAGAATAAGTGAAAGTGCGGAGCACGAAACGCAATTCTAAAATATCATGTCAAATAATACAACTAGAGACCACCGCCTATTATGGATATGGATGGCGAACTAAGTCCCGAATTAAAGTCTCGTGTTCTTGAAGTAGAACTAAAGACTGAGGAAAAACAAATAGAGCACGAATTGGAAGATAACTGGAATTGTTGTTGTATAAAAAACAGACCGACCGACAGCCGACTTATCAAATACTTATTTCAAATGGGTATCATTATTGCCATTATAACCCTTTGTATCGTGAGGCTATCTGAAAAGAACTTACCTTGTGAGGTAGCCAACACATATGTCGGTATTTTGACCTTACTTATCGGTATCGGCCTTCCTTCGCCTTCTTCAAGTAAGAAGTGAGCACTCGTATAAGTGGATTTTATACCACATAGCATCATTTGAGCAAATTAAAGGAACCGCATCATCAAAACTAACACACCAATCACTCATTGGCTTATATACACATTTAAATTTAGTTTCTATTCCTTGCTTTATACAATAAGCACAACTCTCATTCTTTTTTTCGCTTACCCGCGAGTAAAAGTCGCAGGCCGTCCGACCTAACACAGACCCGACAAATATTAATAAAAATTTTATCATCTTATATCTGTATTTATATATTTAAACCACAAAGCACGAAGTGGCGAAGCAAGCGTAGTCAGAATGACGGAGCACAAATACCAAAAGATTATTTTTCTGAGCAATGATTTTGCTGGAAGCAAAACATTTAATAAAAATATTCAAATGTCATTCACACCGACCAAAATGAATGTTAAGTTTATTCATTATACGAACGACCAGACGGAAACTAAAACCAGAATTCTTTATATGGACAATATTGGAATTATCGGCACATTCGCTGATAGTAATATAGCAAACATTTCAAACCTCAGTTATAATTTAGGTGTCGTTGGATGGACGGACGGACAATATATATTTAAAGTCCTTGAAACTGACAGCGGAAATATTGATACAGGAAATTTAGCAGGCCGAATTGTTGTGTGCTTGGAATTCGTTGCGTAGCAACAATGTATGAATTTAGAAATTCATAACTATTTCTTGCTTAGAATATACACGATGCAAAAAATCAATAATGTCAAGGTGAAGCCAGTAAAACAAGAGGGCGAAGGAAACAAAAAAGCAAAAGGTTATAAATTATTTAATGAGCCGTATGCCAACATATTTCTACTTGCCCGTAAGAAGAGCGGGAAAACAACAGCACTCTTTGAAATACTGAAACGGACGACAGACAGAAAAACCCGTATCGTCATTATTGCGTCAACAATACACAAGGACTACATTTATAAAGCAATGGTAAAGCACTTTAAGAACAGGGGAAACCCGATGGCTGTATATACCTTTCTCAAATCAGATGGTGTGACTGTTAGACAAACTGAACAAACCAGAAGAAGAGCAGGAAGGTGAAATTAAACAGGACGATAAAGAACCGATGGAGAAACAACAATTTTTATACTTTGGAAAAGAAAAGAAACAGATAAAGGAGGCACCAAAAGAACGACCGAGTAAGTATATTTCGCCAGAGGTTGTTTTTGTCTTGGACGATTTAGGAAGTGGATTAAGAGACAAGTCCGTAAGTGATTTGTTAAAAAAGAACAGGCACTATAAATCAAAGGTGATTATGTCAAGCCAGATACAGATACCTACGGCCAGAAGCCATTAAGCAGTTAGATTATTTATTAATCTTTCCAGGCCAATCTCAGGACAAAATGGAACTCGTGTATAAACACTTAGACTTATCTTTTGATTTTGATTATTTTCTTCAAAAGTATCACGAAGCAACAAAGGAACGATTTAATTTTCTTTATGTTTCAAGTGTTGATGATGAGTTAAGAAAAAATTTTAATTTTCGTCTTAAGTAATTATATTTGACAATTTCACTCTCATTCGCTTTGCTTATTATCGTTTATTGTCAAACATCGAAATTCAAGCAAAAACGATGTTTGTAAAATACACGAGAGCGGTAGCGGAAGTGGGTATTTACAAATATCAAAATAATATTTTTTATAATTATTTTTCTGTATTATATATGCCAGTATCACCAGTGATGATTTCACAACCATCAGGATATAAAATCGGATACAATCCATCAATGCCACAGAAGGGAGGAAAAAAGAAAACTAAGAAGAAGGGATGTGGTCAAAAGGGAGGAAAGATTAACTGGGCTAAGGTCGGAAAAACCGCATTGGCTGTTAATAAATTCCTTCGCGATAACAAGATTATTTCAAAGACCGCTCATGCCCTTGGCGATGTCGGGGTTCCATATGCGTCTCGTATTGGTTCTACTGCTGCAAAACTTGGTTATGGTAAGCAACGAGGAGGGGCTGTAAAGTTTCGCTGAAGATATTTGACAATTTCACTCTCATTCGCTTTGCTCATTCTCGTTTATTGTCAAACATCGAATGGTTATTTTATGAAATGCAATTCTAAAATTTAGAAATATTTTTTTGATAATATAATGGGGTCAACTAAGACTAAGAAGGTGAAAAAGGCAAAAGTCCGTCCACCGCGGGTTCATAGAAATAAGAGTGGGAGGCCTTATATTATCCAGAAGGGTAAAAAATATTATCTTAATTTTGGTAAGAAAACAAATGATTTAAGCACATTATAAATCGTTAAACTTTTTATGAAATATATTGGTAATAAGCCAAAGTCGCAAAGGGCTAGTCGCAAACCAAGGGAAAAAATAATCAAATCTGATTTCAATCGTCTTGAACACAAGAACCGAAACCAGATACAAAGCAACTTACAAAAGAAATATGAGTTAATACATGACGAGGAAGCAAAGGAAAAGAAGAAAAGGGAGGATTTAGAAGAGGAGAAGAAGAGGCTAGAACGAAAAGACATAGCAGATGCTAAGGAAAGACAAGATATAATGGATAGGGAACACAAAAGAGAACTAGCGGATATTAATGAACGACAAGAACAAAAAGCCAGAGAACTAAGAAGGGAGCAAAAACTCATAGAAGATGTAAAATATGAAGAAGACAGAAAAAATAGGATACAAGCATTACCACCGCCACCACAATATCAATATATTATGCCACCGCAGCAGGGACAGCCACAAGCACCGCCATTAGGAGCACCACCACAAGCACCGCCATTACCTAATTTAGGAGATGAAGCACCATTGAAAACAAAAGAACAATATGAGGAAGAAAAAAAGCAAAAGCAGAAAGATATTGAAACACTGAAATTAGCAGGATATACAGATAAGTTCATAAAAAAGATGAGTCGTAAAGACTTACAAAAAGCCAGTCAAGATATTCAGACGGCCACAGCCACAGCGACATCTTTAGAGGAACAGAAAAAGTTAGCAGAAGAATATAAAGAAAAACTTGAAAAGGAAGAAAAGAAAGCAGAAGAAAAGGGTAAGCATTTTGAACATTTAATATTTAAACAATTTTTAATCTCTGCATTTTCAAAAACTTATCACCCAAACATTACTATAAAATAGTTAGCAAAGGCTTTAAAAAAGAGATTGGATAGTGATGGTCATAAAAAATTAAATTACAAAGACACTGCAAAGTGGATTATTGACATGATTAAAAGGTTTAATATTGATGTTGGAAATGAAAGGAAAACGTAAAAGGAAAAGTAGCGGATTATGCTAGATATGAAGAGTTTATGGGAAATCTCCAAAATATTGGAGATCATAAACAAAAAGGGACTGGAGCGAAGACATTAGAATAATTAATTGATAAGGTATTTTCAATAAAAATAATTAAAAAATATCTATCCCGCAATGATTGGAGACACACAATGAATAAAAAGGACTTTGTAAAAACTCTAACTAGCAAAATGGCTATAGAACCAAATGTGGATAAACAAGTTTCAAATGATTTGAACATTGACGAGGGAACGCCCACCCCTACTATTACCACGTCATTAGAGCACCAGCAAGAGGAGCCACAGCAACAACAGCAAGAGGAGCCACAGCAACAACAGCAAGAGGAGCCACAACAACAACAGCAAGAGGAGCCACAGCAAGAGCCAGAGCAACAGCAAGAGCAATCCATGCAGGAAGGAGAGGGACGGGGACTATTGACTAATGAAATAGACGACATAATGAGAAAAAATATGGATGGTATCTCGGAGCAATAGCCAGTGATGAAATCAACAAGTTGAAGCCAGGAAGCAGAAAGCGATACGGATTTATTATGAATTTGGACAATCACAAACAAGCGGGGTCTCATTGGATAGCAGTATGGATAAGTCTAGATAAAGACAGGAGTGTTGAAGTGTATGACCCTTTAGCACTTTATGAGCCAACAGATGACTTTCAACAACAAATGAAACAACTAATAGACAAAAGCCACCCCGATAGTTATTTATTAATGAAGGTTAATCAAGTAAAACAACAATCAAACACCTCAGACACGTGCGGTTGGCATAGTATGAGATTTTTAATGGAGAGAGCGAAAGGCAACAGGTTTAAGTTTGCTAGCGGTTACAGACCTTAAAGAAGAAGAAGCGGAAAAATTAAAAGCACAGAATGGATATGGTTTTGACACCTACTTATGAGCATCGCTTTCATTTCATTTTCGCTTGCTCATAAACATCGTAAAAAAATATATATTTAATAATATAAGAAACGATATCTATCTATTATATATAATAGATTAACCGCACGAAAGTTGAAGACGAAAGTGCGGAGTTTTGAATATCATGGACTATAAGGGAGGAAGAAGTTCGGGTATTTACTATATCAACAGCAAAAATAGAATAACTGGCACAGACAGCGACTTTACACACGAAGTCAATATGAAGGGGCTAGACAATCCCACACATTGTAAAATACTTCATATGTGCCGAAGTCATATTACTCTGTGGCTTCACCATATAATACTTTTACTCTTAGCGAAGACGGGTATGAGGCTTTAATTACGATACCTGAGGGAAACTACACAATGAACAATCTAAAAAATAAGTTGTCGGAGGTGCTAACCGCAGACAGCCCAAATAATTTTACTTATGTGGTATCCAGTAATAATACCAACATAGAACCAGAAGATGGTAAATTAACATTCAGTGTTTCAAATAACGGAGGTATTCAACCGCGGTTCATATTTGATGATGATACCCGTATTCACGAGGTTATGGGGTTTGATAGAAATTCAACATATTTCTTTGTAATAATTTTGTTAAATCACCAAACGTAATTATTCTAACTGGCGAAAAGACTTTATACCTTCAATCAGACTTAGTGGGAGAAGGAGATAATCACGTGCTACAAGAAATATACACGGCGAATGAAATTCCATTTGGAGCCATTATATACGACGGAAGTGGATCTGAGTATGGTAAGAAATTATCAACTAGTTCAAATAATGTATATAGGTTTTATCTTACAGACGAAAACAATCAGGCTATAAATCTTAATGGTTTGGGTATTGTTATGACATAGTTTATTTACAGAGAGACTAATTATTTTAATTTATTTACATCATTTTTTAATTTGTTAAAAAACCGTTAATTAACTTAATTTTAGAATTATTTATTTTTTCTATAAATATATTCCAGTGAATTAGTTAATTTTCACAACCGCCAAAAAACCTAAAACAAAATGCCAACTCAACACGGAGGCAAACTAGACTTTTCTAGAACTGACTATATCAGTGCTTCTTATCGTTTGAATAAACTCGCCCCTCGTGAGGGTTCTGGAACATTTGAAGTCACCACTGCTGGCGGACAAGAACGAAGTTTTGACCTTATTAGCCGACCTTTTAATCTCGCTAGGTCTTATTTGAGTTTTACTTATACTATGAGAGCGGCTGGTGCTAATGTTTATTCTAGAATTTTTATGGACTGCCTTTCACAAATTAGCCAGATACAACTTCAGACCCGTAGCGGTGTTTATCTGTAGGACCTTAACCATCTCAGAATGGTAACTAAGATGCTGTGGAAACCAGAAATGAGTTTGAAGGATTTCCTAGACCTTCCTAACCACGGGGATGCTAGTGGATATGGTTGTATGCTCCAAAAGTGTAATGCTAACGGATTGATTAACATTAGTGCTGTTGAAGCAACTAGAACAGCCTTTCGTGCGGCCGCTGATGGTGCTAACGATGTTGCCGCCTCTACTCAGAATCTATTGCGTGAGCCCGTGATTTCTGCTCGTCGTCATGATGATGCTGCTCTAACGACTGGAGTTGGAGCACTATCCGCCGTAAATGTTAATTACAACGAGGCGAAGTATCTTGTGGGAAGTGGAGCGAATGCCGCTTTGGCCATTAATGTTAAAATTCCTTTGGGTATGATTATTAACACTATTTTCGCACTTGATAAGACTATTATCTTTCCAGAAATTTTGACTATGCGGATTGTGTGGGGTGCTACTGACAGAACCGGTTATACGGTGACTAACGGTGCTGCTACTTGTATTAGCACTGCTTATCTTGCCGCACTAAATGCTACCATGCCTATGGCGGTATCTGCTGATGTCACCAATCTTGCCTTGTTTCTTGCGGTTGAAACGAACCCCGATGTTATTCAATCAATCCAGCAGAAGATTGCTAGCCCCGAAGGTTTCAATATTGATTATCCCTATGTTTACAAAAATACTACACAAGCAAGCACAAGCCAAAACATTATTATGCGATTTGACAGAGGCCACGGTCGCCGTTTGAAGAAGATTTATCACTCTGTTTTTAACACAGAAGAAAGAAAGAACACAGCCTATGACAACGATAATCGTGCCGCTGCTAAGGTTGTCAATTTTTACACTACTCTGGATGGTTCCCGCCAGCAAGAATTCAACGTTGACACTGCGAGCGAAGAAGACTATATGTATTTGAAGCCAAAGGTTGAGGGTTCGGCCTTGTTGAATAACGATGTGTATAAATACAATTGGTTCTGGGTTGATGCTTGGGATAATACCCGCCCGCTATGGAGCAAAGACAAAATGAAATCAGCGGTTTAAGTCTTTATACTGAGCGACGATGGGAGTTTATTGCGACCACCGCGAATGCCGCCTACAACCATTACACCGTGGCCATTACTCAGCGGGAGGTTCAGGTTAAGGCGAATATGATTACAATTAGTTGATATTTGAAAATCCACACTCTCATTCGTTTCACTCATTCTCGTGTGTTTTTCAAACATCGTGAAAAATTAATAGATTCATTATTTTTTTCAAAATAAAAAACGATAATTTATAATAAGCGTGAGTGAAACGAGAGCACAATTATAAAATATCAATGTCTCGCCAGAGAAACTTAATCGCACAAAATCCCGACGGAAAGTTTGTGAATGTCAAAGTCAGGCATGATGGGTTTCTTGAGACTAATGTTGAAAAAACAGCATTTGGCGAATCAGCAACATCACAATACACACCGATTATACAAGAAACATTTATGTATAATGTAAATCCAAACACGGGGCTATTTCAACTAGTCCATGCTATACGATATGCTAACAGCAAAACTGCTACATCTCTTAATAATACTACTTTACCATTCTTGGCTTCGTTATCAGTTGGTGCTAATCCACAAATCCAAAACCTTAGAATTGCAAGTGTTGGGTGCTTCATTGAAGGAACTGAAATCATAAGAGGTATTCCATTTATTTATGAAAGAACAGCAAATACGACGAATGTAGCAACTCATGCTTTTACTATGAGGAATAATGTTAATATTATTGGAAACACTATTGCTAATTATAGTATAGTGTATCCTAGATGGCTAAATGTCTTAAATACAGATGGTAAATCTGGTGTAATCATTAAAGTAATAAAAAATGCTACCCTTACTGGTGCAGTCTATGCTGAAAACAATACTAATAGTCTGGTTTCATTTGATACTACCGCAACTATTGCTGGTGGAAATACTATTGCCGTTGTATGTGTTAATACGAATGATGCTCAAAGCATAGATTTTAATGATTATGATTTAGATGATATGTTGCCAAGCGAAAGGCTAACTATAACAGCACATGCTACTACAAATCAGACTACAAGTATTTAGTATGCTTTTACTTGGTTAGAAGACCCATGAAAGCGAAAAAAATAAATTAAAGACGATGTTTGAAAACGACCCGCATGGTTGTCTTTCAAATATCACTTTTTAAAATACTTGATAAAATTATTTTTTCTAACTTCATTCATTTCTTCATTTTTTCTAAAAATGAAAGCACACATACCACATCGCAGAATTTATCATCATCAATTGAAACTGATAACTCATTTTTTTCTTACACTCTTTACAAGGTGCTTTCTTTGCTTCTATTTCTTCACCTACATTCGCTTTTATTTTGGTAATTCCATTCTCTTTTAAATCAGTCGCCGTAAATGGTGTGCTCTCTTCTTTGTGCTGACCGAAGGTCGCAACTTCAACTTCGTCGGAGTTAATCACATTTTGTAATGTCGCAAGTGTTGATTTATCTTGCAAATCAACATTGGATGGAATAACTACTTTCACGTTGTCGTCATAATGTTGATTTTGTTTGAAATCAACCCTCGGCTTGTATTGTTCATAGAAAGAAACAAGGTCAGGTTTAGTCCATTTAATTGTTGGCTTTTTAATTTCAATGTCAATGTTCCATTTTTCAATTTCATTCAAGTAGTCCTGTTTGGTGTTCAGGTCTGTCATCATATATATACTACAAAAGAATCTTTATTAAATGTATTTTTTTACTTCACTTTTAATGTCCGTAAATTTATCAAACCACGGCTGTTTCATAACCCATTCAAGGTATGGCTTATCAATAACCGCTACATCTTGAATTTTCTTACCTTTATACTTACCAAATGGAAAAGTATCATTTGGCTTTCCTTCCTTTCTCTTTTCAATCGCCTTAATTTCTTCATCAATTATCTGTTGCACATCTTTTACTGAAAAGAATTCCTTCTTCTTCTCAATTGAAAGTTTTTCAAACTTCTCACATAGTCTGGTTAGGGTTGTCATTGGTGTATATAGACTGGTAAAAAAAATTATAGAAAAAAATTAATTAATTAATTATTTATCAACTTCACTTTCATTCGCTTTGCTCATACTCGTAATCTCAATCTTGTTTGAGATATTGATAAACGTCATTAATCTAGGAGCGGATATGGAAGCCGTGAGGGATACTATCATTTTTGTTGATAAACTCACGACCGCCCCATTTATTATCATTAACTTTCTTTTTTATGTTTATAGTATGAAGTATGCTGAAATGGTTAATGTTTTGCTGTTTGCTATTTCGTGATAAATGAATTTTCTTCATTTGAAAATCTCTAACATTTTCAATGCTTTCACCTAAATCCATCTTTTCATATACTTCTGGATTTAACCCTTTTGAATTCAACCCCTTACCTCTGAGGTGGTAGTATCTCTTTTTTACTCCTTCATTTTCGTAGCATTCAATTATATGAACACCTTTGTCTTTATGTTTCAAGTCATTCTTAGTAAGGTAGGGGAGAAATGCTTCATTCGTTGTAAATTCTAACATATACAATTTAGGAGCAATCCATATTCCTCTTATTATCTTACAACAATCTCCTAAGTCGTCTGTTATTTCACCAAGAGATTTATCACCAAGTCTTTTAATTAGTTTGGCAAACCTAACATGCAACACTAGACTATCGGTATCGGTGTAATATAAATTACCCTCTATGTCTTTATTTGGATTAGCCTCTTTTATGTAGTTATACATAATTCGCCTGCTATATGCTAAAATGAAAGCCCCGTAGTGAGAAGGTTTGGTTATGCTCTCTTCAATTATTTTTTCCTTTCTAGGAATTCCAGATACGTGCCAAAGTTTGTTTCCGTCTTTATCTTTGAATTCAACCACATCAGATATAGAATTTTTCGTCCAATATTTCCAATACTCCTCATTTGATTTAATATATTCTGCTTCTGTTAGGATAGGTCGTTGTATCATCTTTCCGTATAACGAATTCATAAATAGCTTGGCTAATAAATATTGCGGTATGCCTTTCTCGCTATTCTCTTTCGCCTTAAACATTTCTAATATATATTCTTTGAACACTGGTTCTGCCTCCTCTGTATAGTATCCTTTATGAATCGTTATATCGTAGCCTTCCTTAATCATATCTTCAATATCAACACTTGTAAGCCATTGGTCTTTCATATCGGTCAAATTCCACTTTAATGAACCCATTTTATTTCTCTGTCATATTCTTGAATGTAATATGTCTTTTGGTGAGATGTAATCAACATTGTAAATACCGATAGGAAGATTATTATAATCAAATGGTGCGATAGCCATCTTAATTTCTCTAACCATGAATAAATTAAGCATCGCTGTTGGGTATAAAGATACGACATCCGCATCAACTAAATAATCGGTTAATTCGTCAAATGTGATTTTCCCTGCTAAGTAGTCGTTGTATTGTTTTGAAATAAATCTTTTTTTTGCTTGGATATGTTCTTGCTCCGATAACTGCTTTTCTAAACGCTTTCTCTTGTTCAATAGTTGGAAGTCTTACATCATGCTTACCATCAATCATTTTCTTCCCGATATTGAAAGCGAGGCTTGAAGTTGAAATATGTGAAGTTAAATTCACTGAGTCTTTTTCAAATATCTCTGTGTTTATTTTGTCATATAACTCTTTTAACCCCATAACATCACACTTCAAATATTCAAGACACTTATTTCTTAATTCTTCACTCATTGTTTCCCAAGTAGATGCCTTGTCGTGGTCAAAATCTCCTTTAAGAGTTTTACATTTCATATTTTCTAAGTTTTCTTTTAAAGTCCCCTGAGTATGCTTACACATATCCCACATTTTAATATTTTCAAATTGTAAAGAGATTATTGAGCCGTTATTAATCATATGTGATTTTGGTTTGATACCTCTTCTTATTAATTCCTGTTTAATAAAGTAGTGGTCAAAGTTCGCCCCGTTAAAACCATTCACATATAAAATTGGTGCTTCTTCATCTTTCTTCCTTTTCTTTCTTACTCCTGCTACTTTCTTGACTGGATTATGTGGTTGTTTGTTAGCGCATTCTAATGCTAACTTTCTTCCTCTCTCTAGGAGTGTATCAAGAAATTTAGATCAATACCAGCATAATATTTAAATCCTTCCGTCCCTTGAGTATATCCGACTATATAGCAGTCGTGAATATCAAAGCCGTCAGCAAGCGTGTTATTTCTAAAAGTTTCAAGGTCGTAATGAAGAACTTCATCTGTATTATTATATTTTTCTTTATGAGACTTCGTTATTAAATGTCTCTTTCCATTCTTTAATATTTATCTATTCGCATAATTTATCGTTTTTGGATTACAAGTGTGCTTTTTGATATATTTCCTTAAACATTTTTCACATTTCTTTTTACCTCTTTTAATTAATCCAAAATAGTGGTTATTCTCTAGGTAAATCATAATATCCGCTTCTTCTCCTATTTCGTTTGTGCTTATTGTCTCCTTTGTTAGAGAATTTGTTATTTCGTATGTCTTCCCTTCTTTTATCAGAGTATTAAGGATTTTTACGGCGGTAGAGAATGGAATTGGGCAATCGTTGGAAAGATTGAATTGTTCCCTAATATCATTGCATCTTTTTCTGTTAATGAGTGGCATATTAATAATGTCTTTACAAAGGAAGAATAAACAATTATTATTTTTGCTAGCGGGAGATATTAATATACTTTCTTCCAATATTGTTTTTTTACATTTGTTTTTTCCTTCATAACAACCGCCTCCGTTTTCTTGAACTACTACTACCTTAGCATATTCAATGATTCTGTCATAACCTAGTCCAGATGCTTCAATATTGCTTATGTTAAACTCATTCAACATTTCAATAAAATCATCATAGTTTTTTATTTGAAAAGAATTAAATGTTTTCTTTTTATAATATCTATTTAATTCTTCGTGGTCTGTTATGTAGGTGATAGTAATATGAACATCGGCATTTCCTGTCATCTCATTTCTTTTAGCATCTAATAATATAGAAAGTAGAACTTCTCGCTCTAATGCGTCAGTATCATAAAAGTTTATGTCTAATCCTTGCTTCTTGTATGTAAGAGAGATTAATCTATTATCTCGCCTAGATTTTAACTCTACTACTTTAAATTCCCTTTTGTTTTCTATTGTTGTAGTTTTCCTCAAATTCGCCCTTACCTTCGCTAATTCTACATTTTCCTTCGTTCGTCTGGGCGGTAATGGTGGTGGCATAAAAATAATGAAAATAAATTAAATTGTTTTACCAATATATGTAAATATATAAATTGTCTTACCTTTAACATGAAATTCATTCATATGTTGGTTGATTATAAAAAAATCATTTTTTGTTTTCTTTTTTGTTTTATACTCCTCTCGCCTTTATTTCTTCATATTCCTTAAGTTTTCTATTTCGTTCTTTTAATTGCTCCTTCATCTTTTGATTAATTTCATCCTTATTTCTCTTGTAATATGCGAGAGCCTTTTCGGAGTTAGCCTTTCGTTTGTCCTCAGGTGTGAGATATTTCTTGTGTCTCCCCATTTTTTTATTTTTCATTTTTTCGCACCGCACAGAAAATCGTGTTTTTTGTGTTCTTGTGTTGAGGAAAAAGTCAGTCCCCGCAAAATCATCATAAATCCAGTATGACCTTAGCCTTCTTTTCTCGCTTTGAAGTTCTTATGTTCTCTGGCTGAATGTCTTCTCTATTTAATACTTCTTTCGTCTTTGATATAGTTCATTTGTTTTTGACCACTTCAAAAACAAAAACATGGATACTCGCAAACAGAACAGAGCGGAAAGAAGAAAACAGAAATATACATGTGTATGTGGTAAGGTAATAGGTATATATGGAAAATATCAACACGAAAAATCAGACTTTCATAGAGACTACTTCGCAGAGAAAGAAGAGGTTATGATAGGAGGACATAAAGTTATTCGTATAATTCGTAGAAACGACGACATGGAAAATATTATAAAAATAAAATGTAAAACCATTTAAAGAAATAAATATTATTACTTATATAATATGTCTTCTATAATGATACAAGCGGACAAGGAATTGAAAGAACTATACAACTTACATTTTCCAGAAGCATTAGCAGACGATAGAAGGATTAAGAAATACACAAGAAGAGAAACGCTTCAACGATATAGCAAAGCCTTTAAGTTTTGGAATGAACAGAAAAACAAAGCATTAGAGGTTCCAACAATGTTGAATATTCACAAATGGCAAATTTGTCAAGAAGCAATCACACAACTTAAATTAAGGGTGATGATTGTATTAAATAATAATTTCATTTAAAATGTAAAATCATTTAAAGAAATAAATTATATTACTTATAATATAGATATGAAAATCAACGAATTTTATAAGTGTGCTTACTATACCTATAGTAGTGAAATTTATTTATTTTGATGTGTTTTTTTATGTCTGGATAAATTCGCTTTTGATACTTCTTCTCCACATTCACATTTTATTTTTCTTTTGCTTTCTTGTTTATTTTATCTCTGTTGATTTGCTTGTATAGTTGTTTAGAATTAGGTCTTATATATCTCCATTTTATAGTTTTATTTTTCGCTATTTTTTAAAAGGAATAGAGAAGTTGTTCGCTAATCCTTATTTTATTTTTTGAAGTAGAGGAAAACGAATTTCGTCATTTTGCTTTCTTGTATTGATTGAAAATTTTGATTTTGTTATTTTGCTGTTTTGAGGCTTTGTATTGATTTGAGCGCAAATCAATAGGAAGACGAATTCGTTTTTAAAAGTGTCATTTTAAGGCACGAAAAATGACCTTAAAAAAACGATATTATACTACTGTAATCACGGTTGGTTGATTTTTGTGAGAAAGTGCACGCATGTCAACCTGTTTGCGAGCTCTTGCTGAAGTTGGTTCATCACTGGCGAAGCCATAGAAAAAAAGGCGGTCGCGTAAAGCGATGCTGCTAGAATTATCTGCATAGGCCCGGTTACTTGTAAGTACTCTTGTACTGTTGGCTCTTGCTGGTTTTTGTGTCCTTTGTAGCGTTCATGAGATCTTTCATGGAGATGAACGATGGCACATGAACATGGAGTGTTATGAAATGGAGTTGTCGTCACAAACTGGCCGCTGCGCATAGATAATTGGTATACCACCCCCACGCAAAAGTCAGTCTTTTTTGAAAAGTCGGTCCGTTGATTTTTTAGCTCAGACGGGATGACGTTGAGGTTATCGTTTGTAGGAACGCGAGGTCGGATTGAGGAGCGGTTGACACCATTCGAAAGCGGATGAGACGTAGATTTATATTACACAATTTTCATGTTGAAAATTCAAGATGGTGAGAAGAAAATAACTTTTAAAATTTAACATCTTAATTTCATAAATACAAAATTACTTTGAAAAACTAAGAACTCGAAGCGAAATCAAGAATTTTACAGCAGATTTCGATTAATCTTAGTAAAAGAACTCATGCTATTTCTATTGTATTATTTTCAGAAGAATCGGATGTGCGTAACCTACTTGAATATTTTTTCAAAAATGAAATCATTTTCTAGTAAGAAACCAATATTAATATTAAATTAATTTTCAAGTTTAACAAACTGCCGTCCAGACCAAGCTCGAAATTGAAATTAAGTGTATTCTTTGTAGGCATCACCCCCCGGATAGCCGGTAAAAAATACCTTTTCCTGGTGACAGGTGCACCAGCTTGTTTTTCAGTATTATTTGTCCGGATTGACCTGATGCCATTTTATTCCTGGTCTGTTGCCGTTTTCCTTTTTGGCTTCACTGAGCTAATACAACGAGACATCATTCTCATTCTTGAGGACTGTGTTTGGTTGTATCACCGACTTTTTACGAGCTATCGTTGGGGGCATTACATTTGGAGTCCACATCACTAGGGTGATTTCTTTCTGCTTTGCCACACAGGCAACAGAGTGAATTTTCACTGACCTGTCTCACACGGGGACGTCAGACGAAAACAAATACTCCAACACAGCTCCCTCATAACTCTTTCACAAAACAAATAATTTGATTAGTCTCAAGCAGGTATCTCGTACCCTCTAGCCCAATCAGTATCTGTGTGCTCACAAGCAGACATCAGATACAAACTCTCTGTCGTTCTTGCTGTTCTCACACAGAGACCAAGAAGAAGGAGGTGGACAGAAGAGTGAAGGAACACACACAAAACACAAACAAACATAGGGACAGGAGCACAACACTCTACCCTTCTAGTTTGTACATTTATCTGCATTATCTCACACATACGTCAGAGTATTTTTGCAAATCTCTGATCGTTTTCTAAAGGTAGGTCTGAGAACCTATCCGACCGACTGTCGACTTCTCAAGGAGAGCTTTTCTAGCTTCTCTATTACTATCTGTGTGTAGGTCCAAGTGCCTCATACTAGATACAATATAGAAAAGAAGGAGGAGAAAGTAATCTGAGTAAGGAGAACAAGAAATCGGAGAAAGTCTCAAAGACTATTTTTCTCAAACAAAAACAAACATACAAACAGTGTTTCATAGAGGACAGGGAATCTTATCCTACCCTCTCTATTAGTTTTCTCTTCACTAGTCAATCGACTGAAGGAGGAACAGAACACAAACGAACAAAAACCAAACATAGGAGCTGACACTGTCCTCCTGTTGATCACTACTACGACATCATGTCGACAGAGACCGCCGAAGTGAGTGAATTCTCGGAGGCAGATCAAAGAAGAGAAGAAGAAGAAGCAGGAGGAGGAGGAGGAGGAAGAGGATTGAATGAAGGAGGAGGAGGAGGATTGAATGAAGGAGGAGGAGATGAAGGAGTAGGAGGAGGAGTAGAAGAGGGCTGGGATGATGAAGGAAGATTTGGAGGAGACGAAGATGAAGGAGGATTTGAACAAGAAGAGACGGGAGGAGGAGGAGCATATTATAATCCCTTACCACCTGCCTACACGGGAGGAGGAGGACGAAAAATGATCGACTTGATTCATAGTGATGGAGAGGAGATCACAGTGGAGGAACAACAGTGGGTGCAAGACCACTATGACCTCACTAAAAAAGAGTTTGCTAACAAGATGGGGGTAGAGAAGGACACCTATGTGTGGATCCCTCAGGATCAAAGAAGAGAGAAAAGTCGTGCTAAAAAGGATGTCTATATCCTATTATCAAACACAGCACAGCTCCTCGGCAAACTGGTCTCTGATCCAGAAGAGAGAAAGAAGATACAGCATATCAAGTTTGGGGACACACACACCCACCTTGAATTACTCGATGCTATCTTTGGGGTGTACACTCAAACCCTGATTTGGGAACGTACATACGGCCCACGATGTGAGGGCTACCTCCAGTACACAAACCCAAGAGCAACGGCCAGATTCGTCGCGACTGGTCAGGAGGCAGTCGATGTAACAAAAATGAAGACCAATCTGGGTTCGAAAAACTCGAGTGGTATATTTCATTTTTTTACAATGGAAATAAAGGCCTTGGAGGAGGGGAAGGCAGAGATGGAAAAAAGCATTAAGGCAGCAGGACTAACTCATCCTGTGATTGATGAGTTAGAGAAGACCGACAGAGTTCTGACCAAGATCAGACTGTTGATGGGTGCGTTACTGCACAAGGAGGCACGGAAGAGATGGATTCCTACCAAGGATCACTCTGTCCTTAAATCACTTAGTAACGCACCACCGGTCGCCAACAAAGCAGGTGTTGACCAATATGTGGAGAAATATCATTTTCTCAGATCTGCTTCTGAATTGGTGGCCTTTATCACTCATGCTCAAAAGCTGGTGATATCTGAGAAGAAGAAGGCGAAAGAGAATGAGGAGTTCGAGAAGACGATGAGACTGGAAAGAATGAAAGCAAAAGTGAGTGGTGCAAAGACACACCCTCCGACATATTTGACCCCACCAGCTCCTGCCCCACCAGCCCCTGCACCCTCGGGTTCAACTACGGTGGTGGTCACAAACACGGAGAAGAAGGACAGACAGAACATCATAAATACCTTCAAGGGGAAGAAAGGAGGAGTGGCAAGTCTCATGCTATATGCCAAGACGAGCTCAGACAAAGACTCTGATGCTTCGCTTTTGAGCAAGCTCAAAGAGATCAATGCCTGCATGAAGGCTTTTCCTTGCGACGAAACGCAGGAATACGAGGCCCTTGTTACTGTTTTTGACCAATCTCTAGTCTCGGAGGGATTTGATCTGACACAGTACAAGTTTTTGAGAAAGAAGGAGGAGATTAAGAGAAACAATGCAACAGGCCTAGACGCTCAGTGTGAACTGGCGGTGGCCACACTCATTTCATATTTTCAATCTCATGGATACCAGCATCTCTGCACTGGTACTCTCATAGGATTTGAAATCTTTGAGACAGTGGCGATGAGTTTGAGGAGTGCTGTTGGCTTGGCGGCGACCCTTACGGAGGTAGTTTCCTCCTAGGGCTATTCTATGGCCGCAAGTCGATCATCCTCTATTTCTTCTCGGCGTTACACACAGTTAACCCGAGTAAGCTTACTCAGCTCATACAACAGTGCTCGACGTTTAGCTCAGTGAAGTCCAAGAACTTCCTCGAGACACACGTGTTCGAAAATACGGTTCAAAGCGTTGCTCCGTCAGCACTGTTTCAAGAAGTGATGAGTGCATGCTCAAACATGGACTCGCTCACGGAGGCACATACGGCACAGGCAGGCGGTGTACCTGTTGGCGCACAAGCCACATACACAAACAGAGTTGCCGGTTGGAAGAGACAGAGAGAGCCAGACCTGAAGACCGCATGTTGGAGGTGGTTCGCGGGCTTGCAGTGTAAGGCACAGATGGAGAACAGAGACTGCTCTTTCAATCATGATAGGCAGAACCCAACAGCAAGGGCAAATTTTCTGAGCAGGACGGAAGGCAAGGAACCGGGCCTTTTCAATATGCTTCAGATTGCCGCTGTGAACGAAGGTTGGTATGCCAATGTGTGCGATGATGAGGAGTTACGAGAGGCAATCATTACCTACATGAAGAGGATGAAGGAGAAGAAGGAGGAAAGGGAGAGACAAAAGAACTTAAAGGCCTCTCAAAGAGGACGAGAAGGAGGAGCAGGAGCAGGAGGACGAGGAGGAGGAGGAGGAGGACGAGGACGAGGAACATGGAGAGGAGCCTCGAGGTGGCAGGGAACCCCTCAGAGAGGAAGAGGAGGAGGTAGGGGATATACCCCTTATGGAGGGAGAGCTGTTCGAGCTCCAGCCCCCCCACCCAGAGGAGGAGGAGGCTCGTGGGCAAGCTCCAACCCGAATTTCGGTCGAGCTCAGGCCTACAACACTGCCTCGGAGACCGATACGTCATCCTACCCGGACACTACTCAAGGTAATCGTTTCGAGGTGGTGGAATGACTGGAGGGGGAAGAAGAGAGGAAGGAGAAGACTGTGAAGTTTAACCCTAAAGTCACAGTGCTTTCTAATGCTGTTGTGCAGACTGGGCCAACGCTTCCTCTATGTGAAAACAACGATGTGGGTACACAGAGACTGCAGCCCCAAGGTAGTCTCATACCCGTTCATACAGCACGGTTACCAATGATAACTGATGCAAATAGGAAGGCGAGACTTGCGATGGAGGCGAGGAGGCCAATGGCAGACGTATCGCCTCGGCCAAGCAAACAACCACGAACAGACTCAATGTCTACGGTCGCGGCGGGTGGCGAGCAAAAAGACAATGTGTGTACTCAAGTACCACAAGACAATGTCGCTCAAATAGTAAACGCACCAGTACCGCAGAATAATAAAAATGTTAATGAGGTGAATCAGGAGGAGAAGAAGGAGGAGTTGAAAAACTTAGAGACAAGACTCCAAAATTTGGAACGTAAAGTTCTTGTTCTCGCAGCCAATATACACAGGCCCGATGCTCTGTGTTATACGGAACTTTATTGTGAATCATTGAAGACAATATTAAAAGTTGGTAATGATACGATGGCGAATATTAATATTGTCGGCCGGAAGTTTTTTAATCGATACCGGGACTGGGTGGACGGAAATATGAAAAAGTCAACGGGCACTCTCAAAGGAGTGAGCAGCCGGACGGATATCACGGGAATCATCACACTGACCTTTAAATTGAAATCCGCACGAGTATACCGTATGGACCTCTATGTCGTCCCCGGTTACCACGGGTCAATATTACTATCGTATGACCAATTGGCTACGATGGGGGCTGTGATTGATTGCGCCGCACGGCGAGTGATATATGGAGTAAAAAGAGGAGAAGAGAACAATATTGATCCCTTCAACGCTACTGACTCTTATGAGGCTTATGAGCTGAGTCTAGCGACGGATCACAAAAAGATGGCCATCGCACATGAGGCACTTGAGGTGTACGTTCACCCCCATGTCGTAAGACCGGATGAACTGTCCTGGACCGACAATTGGGAATCCCAAGTGTGCACTGTCACAGTTCCGACATGCCATTGGGACAAAAAGTCTATTGATGACTTAATCGAGAAGCGAAAGGAGGAGATTATATGTGTCGCACAAAGAAGCCCGTCGTTGGCGAGATTCGCGGAAGGAGTAGGAACAGATGTCCATATTACTAACGGATACTGTTTCCATGCGAAAGTAGGAGAAGAAAAAAGGGAGGAGTTTGTACCAAGGAGAACGGGGCGAATCCCGGATACTCCACCAGAAACTATTAAAAGTTTTATTACTGATTTCTGGGGTGACGAGCCCACGTGGCCGCGTTCACTGTCTGAAGTGAAGAAATGCTTACGGACTTTATTCGAAAATAATAAGCCGTATACTATTATCCTGCCATATAATGAGAAGGCGATATGGGCGCAGGAAATAAGGGACCGGCTTATTGATCATCCTATACCGGTACCCTCTCGCAAGCAACAGCTAGTGGTGGCTTGTCGTATGGGAACTCGTGAGCAGAGCAGTGCATACAAGCGGAAGCTCAGAGACCTCGACAAGTTGAAATTGATACCGCAAGCATTCACATGCTTTGATGGTTTTTACACCCGTAAAGCTCCTTTGCAATACGCGAGACTCATTGACATGCTGGTGGAGCTCGGTAAAGATGATGAGCCGGACACGGTCACGTATGAAAAGACGGGCCTAGATGATGTCTCGGAAGAGGACTTAGGCTTGGAGGAGGACAGAGAACCCCTCAAGCAACATAAGCAGATGTCTGATGAAGATTTTCAAGAGGCGGCGCGGAAAATATTGGAAGAAGGAGTAGGCACGGAGAAGGAGAAGGAGCTTTTAAAAGCCAAATTAGAGGCGAACAAGGAAATTTTTGACCCTCCACATGCAGGTGGTGTCAAGCCTGAAGATTTCACTGCGGTTATTTACAAAATACCGGGTGCGGAGCCGTCACCGGCACCACGAAGGGCGAATTTGAGTATACATGAGGCGAAGATAGCGGAGGAGCTAGCAAGACAGCTGCTCAATGAGGACTTTATTGAGAGATCAACATCCTCAATAGTCTCACAACCGAGAATAGTGCCGAAGCCAGGAGGAGAATGGCGCCTGACAGTTAACTATGCTCGTGTTAACAAGGTGCTGGAGGAAGAGAGAAATCCTCTCCCGACATTAGAAGAAGGAAGGAGAGTACTGCGGAATGCAAAATTCTATTCGGTCATTGACCTTAAGAATGGCTTCTGGCAGATACCACTGGAGGAAAAGTCCAGATGGCTGACGGCGTTTGTGGTGGGTATGGAAATATACCAATGGAAAGTGCTTCCGATGGGCCTCAAGCAAGCCCCAGGACTTTTCCAGAAGGCGATGCAGAAGATGTTGAGCAGTCAGTACGATGATTTGTCTGACGGTGGCTTTATGAGAAGGCGGGGACAGAAGGCGGGAAAATATGCATTTTGCTATATCGATGACATTATCGTATACTCTAACACAATGGAGGAGCATATCGATCATTTGTCCGATATATTCAGGCGCATCGGAGCTTTTGGCCTGAAGTGCAATCTAAAGAAGTGTCAACTTGCCAAGACGAGTGTGACATACTTAGGGTACGAGATCTCCCATAATCGAGTCTCGATATCCAAAGAGAAGAGGGAGGAGATTATGAATCGACCGATACCGAAGAACCGCACTGAATTGCACTCATTCCTTGCGATGGCGCAATACTATAGCCAGTTTATACCCGATTGGGGTGCAACACGGGCTAAAGTGGAGAAAATGATAGATTTTGGAGACTTTGAGAAGTGGGACGAAGAGGCTTTGCAAGCGTTTCATGCGCTCAAAGATCTCATTTACAAAGACCCGAAAGACGGAGGACTGGTGTTAACGATGCCCGACTTTACGAAACAATTCGTAGTCGATACAGACGCATCTAAGTTTGCGATTGGGGCTGTATTACAACAAGAGGATGAGGAGAAGAAATTACGCCCAATCATGTTTATTAGTAGGAAGTTGTGTGCGGCGGAGAGAAACTATTGCACAAGGCAAAGAGAGGCGTTGGCGGTAGTATGGGCCCTCAAGAGGCTCAGAGAGTATTTGTGGGGAGGACCTCAATTTACTGTCAGAACTGATCATCATAACCTGTTATGGTTGATGAATCATGAACAGACGGGACGGCTGGCGCGGTGGCAAGCGTTCTTGTCTTGTTTCGATTTTACAATGGTCCATCTACCGGGAAAGCGAAATGTGGTCGCTGATAGCCTCTCTAGGCTAGAGTTTAACTCAGAAGTATCGGCGTTGGTGTCCACGGTGGAGATGGAAGACTTGTCCACTGACAAGGTGTATGAGGTCAGCCACATTGAGGCGATGGAGATGGCGAGTGGAGTCCGATATGACCGCACAGGTCTACGGTACAGTCCACAAGGCCCGGATCACGGGATATGTTGTGAGCTACATACCCAGGAGGACGCTGAGTGGTCCTATGAGGTATATGAGAATGCGAAGGCGAACATAAGAGAGGAAGAGGAGACGCAGGAAGTTTATGCGGAGCCTCCTCAAGAGCGGAGAAGTGACCTAGACGATGACCCGGAAAGAATCGGGGTACGGCTAGAAGATGGTACTATCCATATAGCCTCGCCTACCGCATGGAGGCAACAACAGGCTCAAGATCCGGAGTTTAAAGAACTGATACAGTTATATCAGAACCCGGATGAGCTACGGATGACGAAAGCGATCAAAGATCAGATGAAGGAGATGGGATGGAGAGATGGTCTACTGTGGTACAAGGGCCTTCACGGTCGCTATGCGTCACAGCCGGACAAATGGACCCTTTGGGTACCGGAGAGTCTGAGACGATTTATATTTGTCGCAGCCCACAATTGCCCACTTTTGGCGCATCCGGGTCGACAACGAACTCATATGTTCGTAGCGAGGCGATTCTGGTGGAAGAAGATGAAGGAGGAGATAGATCAGGCGGTGGATGCATGCATCCCGTGCAAGATAAACAAAACACCACTGAAGGCAAATTTCGGCCTGATTGGCGAATTTCCTCTTCATGCGGGGATGTTTGAGTTTATACACATTGATCATGTGGGACCTTTCCCAGAATCGAAGGATGGTTACAAATACCTCCTTACGGCTATTGACAGAGCCACCAACTATGTGTGGATCATCCCTGTCAAAGACGTTACCGGCAAGACGACGGCCGAGGCGCTGATCGATAGGATCATCTCACAGATCGGAGTACCAAGAAAGATATGTTCTGATCGAGGCTCGGACTTTAATAACGAGGTCATCGACAAACTATCTAAGTATTACGGGATGAAATGGCAATATGTTACTGCCTATAACCCGCGAGCAAATGGGAAAATCGAGCGGGTACACAGACCCCTCAAAGCCTCGCTAAAGATGTATTGCACGAAGAAGGAGAATCAAAGAGCATGGGTCGAGGCAGCACCATCATTTGCGTTTGCAATGAACTGTCTACCCTCTACGGCGTTAGGAGGCTCGAAGAGCTCAATCTCGCCATATCAGTTAGTATATGGGCGTGAGCCTGATATCCCGACTTCGCTCCTTCACCCAAAAGACACTTGGGCGGATGCGGATGAGTTGTTTGGGATGAGACTTAGAGTGAAGATGGAGGCGGAACAAATAGTCAGGGCGCATAGAGAGGCGGAGCGCCGAAAGACTGATGCTGAAGGGGTGCGACAAGCGCACTTGGATCAGATCAAGTTCCAGGTCGGGGATATTGTACTATTGTACCATCCTCAAGTCCCGAAGGGAGTCAGCTCTAAGCTGTTCACTCACTGGAAAGGACCTTATCAGATTATGGAACAGACGGGACCTCTGAATTACAAGATCAGGGGTAGAGGGAAGGTGCAAATTGTGAATGTAAGAAGGCTGATTAAGTATGATCCCTTCTTACTGGAAGATGAATCCGTTGAGGAGGCGTTAAAACGGATGAAGGATGATTTCAAAGAGGTGCCGCCCATCCACAAGGAGGCTGGCATAGACCAAGACGATGCTTATCGGGCACCGATAGCTGAGAAGGAGGAGAGTGAGGTGGACAGCAAGGAGAAGACTGACCGCATAAGCGCGGTGGGGACTCAGTCCAAGTCTCCGCGAGAGCATAGCGGAAAGAAGGAGAAGATCACAGAGGCGCAGCTAAGGAGAGCGCGGAATGATCTTATCAACGACCAACCGAGGAAGGCGATGAGGTCGATGAGATCAAAGGACGTCCACCAGGAGGAGGAGGGGACGGACACTGACCCAAACGCGGGCAACGTTGAGATTGTCCATGAGCGATGGAAGGAAGGCGATGCGATAGCAACCATCGCATGGGTGAAAAATGTTTTCTATCTGATGAGACCAGCGGAACAACATGTCGCTGATGACACTCTCTCAGACTTATACTTGATGCGGGTCGTGGCGGTCCCACGACAGATGCGTGTCACACTGACACTCAAAATATCATCAGCCGCAAAGATAGTACAACCGATACTCCAGTTCTGGAGAAGTATGGACCCGGTTGAGGTTCCAAAGGCAAGACATTATCTGCCAGTATATAAAGACGCAAAAAGTCTCGAGACATGGGATGATACAATTACTCCCAGAGACAAGGATTACACTGCGTGGACCATTCAGACACTGCCAAGAGGAGTGCTTGATGTCCCTTTTGAATTATCGTTGGGCGGAATCCCTAATAAGATCTGGGACATTCTCGAACAGTCAAAGTTCGATCTGACTTTTGT
>WBZZ01003268.1:0-70000 GCA_019918135.1 Paulinella micropora
TCTACAAATACGTAGACTGTCGATCTCGAACGAAAGCTCAGGCGCTCGCCCGCAGCCTTGATGGCGACGCATGCTGCTTCTCGCGCTGCCGCGAGCCTCGCGAGCTGCTGGGGGGGCGCAAAAGCCCCGACAGCGAGGCGCTTGGAGTTGAGTTTTTCCAACTCCAGCTCTGGATTTAGCACTCCGCTCAAAAACCGTGCAACCGCGGCGCCCGAGAACAGCCCACCACCAGCTTGGATGACGGTGCCCAACATCTCTTGTGCGTAGATCTCATCCGAATTCATTAGAATTTCGGCTCGTCGCTGTCGCATCAGGTGCGCATTGTGGTTACAAGTCTTGATCGTCCCTGCGTCTCGACAGGCCTGGCACAGCAAGTCGATGTGAAAACGCAAAAGACCGGCATCGTCAGATTCTCGATCGTCCTCACTGGAATCAGAGGGCTTCTTCTCGAACAGCTTGGAGTGGCCGGCCGGCGTCGAGATACAAATAAGTGATGTATTAGAGACTGATAAAAGTGGCGCAAGCACGGCGAGCGTAGACACGGATATGAACGCGGCCTCGTCTATTAGAATCACATTGGCGCTTTCTCCTCTGATTGAATTTGGCGTGGGCGACAGGGCAGTGACGCAGCAGACGGCGCCGGTGCGCAGCGCCTCGGCGCGCGAGCCGGCGAAGTCAGTTGACTTAACAGTGAATTTGAAAGCGTTATTCTCGGCGATGCGCGCCGAGCCGCCCTCGAACTGCGTGAAGTAGTGGAGGGTGCTCTTCATCAGCAACGACGCTGATTTGCGCTGGGTGGCCATGATCAGGAGGCGAACTCTTGGAGTGGTAAACAGATTCTGAAGAGATGCACAGAACATGGCGACGCTGGTCGACTTGCCCCAGCGGCGTGGGCACATGACAAGCGTTCCGTACGGTAAGTTGTCTCGTTGGAGCTGCGCGAGCATGGAGTCTCGCTCGGCCTCAAGGTTGTGCTTGCCCATGACGAGCTGCGCACAGGAGACGAGCATGGCGTCGTGGAAGCGCGTCTGGTCGAGCGAGCGCTTGGAGCCGTCGGTGAGCAGCGAGTCGAGCGCGCGCTGCATGGCGGCCCAGCGGCGCGCGCCGTCGCTGCCCGAGGGAATCACGAACGGGCCCGCGGCCGCGTCCAGGACGCTGCGCAGGCGCCGCTTTTCGTGCTGCTCGCTCTGCTCCCGTTCCAGCAGCGCGGCCACGTTGCGCACGCACAGGGCCACGACGCCCAGCAGACCGTTGGACTGCTGCGCCGCCAGCGAAAGTGGCACGGTGGCCTCGCGCGCGGCGGGCTGGCTCTGGCGCCGCAGGTTCCACACGGCGCGCAGGCTCTCAACCGCAGCGTCCGCGGTCGCGGGCTGCATTGAAATGGAGGGGCAAAAGGAGTGCGGCTTTGTTTTTTCTTTTGGTGGCCAGGGGGCAAAAGAAAACAACCAAGAATTCTGAAAAAAACAAAAAATAAGCGGAACATTTTCTACCTCAACAACAAAACAAAAACGTGCTAAAAGGAAGAAGGGGGGGGGGGGCAGGCTTTGGTACAAAGAGGTGGGGGTACAAAAAACACAAGGCTGCCTGCCGACTCTCTTTTTTCTCCCCTCTCCCCGTTCTCGCTGCCCCCCGGCGTGATGTTGGCTGGCATCCTGCCCAAAATATAACAGCAACCGCTCTCTCTCTTGTTCCTCCCCGCCCCCCCCCCCAACCATCACGTACGAAAAACAAACCAACAACAACAAAAAAAAAGAATCGAATCCTTTTGGCACCAGCGACCAATGGCCATGCCATGGACCGACGACGAGCGGTACGTCAACCGCGCGTGCGAGTACGAAGTTCAGGGCCGGACGTACGTGCTCGACGTGGAGACGCCGGCGTTAGGCGAACTGGAGCTCACGCCCGGCAACGAAGGCAAGATCGAACGTGCGTTGCCGGCTATTTCAAAAGCGCTCATAGCTTTCGAGCGTAGCCTGAAGGGCCACGCCAACATCCGGGACAGCGGCAACATCCAGGCCAAGAGCAGGCTCGAACGACAGCGGCAGCAATTGAAAGTGCTCAAAGACCAAGAAAAAAAATACCACCAGTGGCTGTTAAAGCAGAGGCTGGACCGAGAGAAAATCGAGTTTCAAGAAAAGCTCAAGCCAAATCAGGACAGCAGTGGACGATATCAGAACCCGCAAGCTTTATCCAAAACTAGCCGAGGTGGTCACGCAGTCTCATGAACTGTTGTGCTATGATGAGCTTGGGGGGAGGCATCTCCGGCAATTGCACGCGCTGGTGTTGTCGACGGTACTAGCCGGGGACGCGTATCTGCAAAGAGAGGTCCTTGCTTACTTGCGCCCAGTCCTGCATAAACGGTATACCTGGGGGGCACTTGTCACGTTTGGCACGTCGAGCCAGATTGTCAGCGCGGTGCTAGACACGTGGGGGGTCGGCATCGACGCCCCCATCGGCGAAGAAAAGGAGAGCACAACGCTACTGCTGCGGCTGGTTCGTTGCGGTCCGGCCGAGCACGTGGCCTGGGCCCTAGACCGTGCCTTTGCAGCCCTGTCAAGCTGGATAAATATGTGAACGCCTCGTCAGTGAGTGATTGGTTAGAGCGGAGATCCAGGCGTTGCAAGTTAGACGGCAGGTAGGCAAGTTGGCTGTCAGATGTTTGGCAGCCCTGCAGCGCCAGGTCTGTGAGCGCCTTGAGCTCAGAGAGACACTTGAAGTCCCGGATGCGGTAGCAAAAGAACAGATTCAGCTTTTGCAAACTGCACAAGGCGGCTAGGTGCCGTAGCCCGGCGGAAGTGAGCAGGGAACAGCCAGCGAGATCTAACTGCTGCAAGTGTGCCAGGTGCGTCATTTGTCCGAGATGCTCGTCCCGTAAACCTTCGCAGAACATTAAGTTTAGGTTTTGCAGCTTAGGCGGCAGAGGCCAGGTCCCTAAGTTTGTCTCTTTTGTACAGCCTTCGAGGCTGAGCGACCTGAGCTCAGGCAGGTCGGCCAGAGAGGTCAGCCCGCTGCCGTTAATCCGCCGACAAATCTTCAGATCGAGCCTCGTAAGTTTGTACAGCGCAGACAAATGGCCGAGCCCCGCGTCGGTGAGCAAATGGTTGCCCGCGAGACCTAAGACCCGCAATTGCCCGGAGTTTCTTAGCGTTTCCAGCGCAGCATTGTCCAGGTTGCAGTTATGAACATGCAGCTTTCTGAGCTTAGACATTTGCGTGAGGAACGAGAGGCTAGTCAATCGTGGCAAATAACCTAGGTCCAGGAAGCGCAGATTCTGCAGGCAGGACAGTGAAGCAAGCCCCTCCATGGTCACTCTGTCGCAACCTTGCAAAGACAACTCCTCCAGGCTGGACATGGCAGACAGCTTGACGAGCGCGGCGTCAGTGAGTCGCGTGCAATCCGTAAGATCCAGATATCGCAGCTTGGTCAGGGCTGCGAGCCAGCCGAAGGTGGCGGCGCTGCAGGCCCAGGTTTTTAGCTGGCGCAGCTCAGTTTTGCTGCCTAGGGCCTCGCACAAGTTAGTGGTCAAATGTCTCCGTTTCAGAACCAAGGTGTGTAAGGGGACATTGCGGGCTCGTAAGTACTGTGCCAGCGCGTCGCTGTCGACTGGTTGGTAGCTGATGTTGACCCAGTCATCGGATGGCACTAACGTGGGCTCGAGGTCGCTGTCTGTGGTGTCCGGGACGTCATGGCCCAGGGCCCGCAGCCCCTTGAAGTGCACCGCCTCTCGCAAGTCCTGCGCGATAATTATGCCTTTCAGCAGCAGCGTCTGTACGTGCGTTATCCCGGACCGGACACCACTCAAGACCCCGGTCGTTGATGCTCCGGTGATGGTTACTGCGTGATTGCTTGCCATTCTTGCCAGCGGGCCGCGGGGACGTCGGCACCGTCTGAATTGAGACGCAGGGCAGCAAACTTGGCTGGGCCGCTCTGGCTTGCTTGCACACCAACAACCAAGTCGCAAATAACCAGCGGGGGTTATCGGCCACCAGGGCGCAGACTAATTCCCAGACGTCGCCAGGCAGAGTCAAGAGCGTGGGCGGCTCTGCCGGGTTGAGGCGCCGGTGCTTGTGCGGTCGGGGTGCTGCTGCAGACATGAGGATTTCTGGCTTTCTTTTGACTTAAAAGAGTCTCCCCCCTTTTTTTTGACGGAGAGGAGGGGGGGGGGCCGAAACGCAGGGGAGTGGGGGGGGGGGGGCCGCGTACAGCAAAGAAGAAAACGTTACATTCTCCCCCCTCCCTCCCCATCTCCTTTCCCTCTTTGCTCTCTATTTTTTTGTTGCGGGGGTTTTTGTTTGTGCCTCTCGCTGTCGCGCTTTCCCCCCCCCCCCCCCGCCAAATCCCTCCTGCCAAAACTACAAAAAGAAAGAGAAAGAAAGAAAGGTGACAGCCTAGAAAAATGCGGCCGGCGCTTGTAGTGCTAGCTTGCGCGGCGCTGGGCCTAGCTACGGTCGCGCCACCAACCTTGGGTGCGATAGAGCCCTTTTCTCGCTACCCCAGCTGCATGTTCATGAGGTCGTACAGCCTGGCCTTACCTTTAGATAAGCTGTCCAACGCGAGCGTAGTGCATGCCAAGCTCGAGTTCAGGGCTGGGATTAGCAGACCGAACTCGTATTCGCTTTTCAAGCAAAAGACCTGGAACATTCAGTTGCACAAGCAAAGGGGTTCGTACGAAAAGCGGGTCAAACTGCACCTGCTCCGCGGATCCAATCAAGACCTGTCCCTGTCCTGGCGCCTGACGTGCAAAGCAAGCACGCCCTGTGCCACGGACTTCCCGTACTACGTGACAGAAGTGCGCTGCATGAATGACACCGCCTACAATGCCACCCTTGGTCTTTCCTCGGTCTCGCTCCTCTTGTTACTAGTCCTTTTAAGTTGCTTGAGGGACGAGGAAAGAAACCCTGAACACTGTAGACTGTCTTTGAACCAGAAGAGGCTTGGGTTCGGGCTCGTTGCCGTTTTCTTGCTGGTGGCTCTGGTACTGTTTGCCGCGGCCCTGACCAGCCACCTCGAAATCAACGCCCAGTGATTTTATCTTATTAAGAAGGCGTTTGTCTCAAACGTGAAAGGCCCGTGATTGCACCAAAAAAAAAAGGGGCTTGTTCCCAGATTTTAGGAGAAGAAGAAAAGACTGCAACGGCTTGTATTAAAATCTTAAAAAATCTGCTTTTCTTTTTTGCTTGGTCCTTTTTAAATTAAAGGGGTGTGTGCTAGAAGGGATTATTAACAATTTGTAGTACCTTAAGGGTTTAAAAAGGTGAGATTTTATTTATACTTGTTCGCAGCAGCGAGCCTCGCACACCTCGTTGAGCTGTAGAAAGCACAACGGGCACACGGGTTTCTCGTCGCAATAGTACAGCGGCCTACTCGCGGGGCCTCGCCAGTAAACCCTTATCCACACTTGGATATTGTTTTTGTAAACTCGGTAGTACCCGTAGGGGGCAAGGAGCCGTTCGCACACGTCTTGAAATCGGAGGTGGCCGAACTCCCTAGGTAATCTGTCTGGTTGGGCATAATACAAATCAGGATGCAATGGGTAGAGTCTCTCTGCCACGGGCCAGCAAAACCTGCCAGTGACACACGTCTTGCAGGTAGAGATCAGGACGCAACGCCATTGGACTACACAAAGACAATTGATGGTAGGCCAAAAAAAAGATGCAGGCATCGGTTTGTGCAAAAACGACATCACACCATCAACACAAACACACACACACATACACGACGATACACACACGAAGATACACACACGAAGATACACACACGAAGATACACACACGAAGATACACACACGAAGATACACACACACAAACATAAGCGCACACACACAAACACACACACAAACATAAGCGCACACAAACACAAACACACACATACACGACGATACACACACGCAAGCGCACACATACACGACGATACACACACGCAAGCGCACACATACACGACGATACACACACGCAAGCGCACATACACGACGATACACACACGCAAGCGCACACATACACGACGATACACACGCAAGCGCACTCACACACACGATCACAAACACACACACACACACACACAATCGCAAACACACACACACACACACACAATCGCAAACACACACACACACAATCGCAAACACACACACACACACAATCGCAAACACACACACACACACACAATCGCAAACACACACACACACAATCGCAAACACACACACACACACATAAACGCACACATAAACGCAAACACACACACACAATCGCAAACACACGCACACAAACACAAACACAAACACACACATAAGCGCACCCACACACACACACACACACACAAACACACACACAATCTCAAGCGCGCACACACACAAACACAAACACACGCATAAACGCAAAGACACACACGCAAGCGCACTCACACACACGCAAACACACACACACAATCGCAAATACACACGTAAGCTCACACATACACAAATCACACACATACATATGCATTGACACACAGGGTGTACCTTTGCAAAAGGGTGTTCCGCGATTTGTGAGTGATCCAACAAGGGGGAGGGGGCCAACCCTGCCGAGAGGTTGGCCGACATCATTGAGCTCGATGTTAGCCAAAAATGCCGAAAAGCCCATTGGGCAAACCCAATGTTGGCATCATTGGGCAAACCCAATGTTGGCATCATTGGGCAAACCCAATGGGTTGCGTACAGAATCGAAGGGAGAGGGGGACCGCCTTGCACTGCCCCTTGTTGGATCACTCACAAATCGTTTGTGCATCGTTTTGCAAAGGTACAACCTGTCTCAACGACGTTTGTGATTTTGTGCATGTGTATGTGTGTGTGTATGAATTTGTGTGTGTGAGTGTGTGTGTGTGTTCGAATTGTGTGCATTGTGTGTGTGAATTTGTGTGTGTCTGTGTTCGAATTGTGTGTGAATTTGTGTGTAAATTTGTGTGTGTGTGAATTTGTGTGTGTGTGAATTTGTGTGTGTGTGTGTGTGTGAATTTGTGTGTGAATGTGTGTGCATATGTTCTGTTCCTTCTCGTTCTTCTTTTTCCCAAATTCCTCACCCTCTTTTTTGTCGCAGTCGGCTGTGTGTGTGTGCCCATGTTTTCCTTTGTAAACGTGTGTTTTTATCCACCTCCCCCTGTAGTTTCATCTATCCAGCTATCTATCTTGTTGTGTTCTTCTTTTTCTCTTTCTGCCTTTTTCTTGATTCCTTGTTTTTTGCGCAGAAATGTCGCTGCGATTCAAGAACACGGCTGGGAGATCAACTGGAGGAAAAGCGCCTAGGAAGAGTCTACTGCCTAAGCAAAACCTGAACCTACCGGTGGGGGCCGTAGAGGCCAAGAAGCGTACTGCCGTTGAAAAGAACAAGGCGATCTCTGCTCTGGCAAACCCGAAAGGTCCAAGACTGTCTGCTACTCATACATTCTCTCTCTTTCTGAAACAACACAAGTGGTAGAAAATCTAAACAAAAAGAGGAAATGTATGCTTTAAAAAAACATTGCCACGGTCTGCACCTACTTTTGTTGTGTGTCTTTGCAGATATTGCGCGGACCGATCCTGTTACTACCGAAAGCCCCATTGTACCCAACGAACGAACAAGTACGCTGCCGAGCTCGCAAACCACTGGCGCGAAGAAGCTTACGCAGTACGACGTGAAGATCAGATGTGTTTCTTTGCGTAACTGGGGCTTCCTAACTCTGGAGCTAGAAGACGTGCGTCCATCGTCCTTGGCAGAACTGCAGGCGGAGATTGAGAAGATGAAACAAGAAATCCTGGAAACGTACACAGACGTATACGAGCGGTTGGAAAAGGGTGAAGACATAGCAACGATCCCGGATGCGGTGGACAGAATGATCGACCCCCTCGCACCCTTCCAGTCGGGGGGAAATGAGGTGTATTGTTGAGCTGAGCAAGCAGTAAAGAAAATAACAACCAAGAAGCTTTACTCCCAACGGAAAGAAAAATCTGATGTTACAGATTCTCTTTTTTTCTTTTTTTTTTGCTTTGGGCAGTAAAGAAGACAGGAATGACCTTGTTAGTTCCACTTTCTTTTTCGTTGCTGCTTAAAAGTCACAATACCATTAAAAAAAATTCAAACGTTGCTTGGCAGAAATTTTGACTCCAAATAAATAAACGCCGGCGGCGGGAGAAAGCGCGGGGGGGGGAGAGGGAGAAAGGGGGGGGGGGGGCAAAGTGGTACAATAAAGGTTGGAAATCGGACGGCAACAACAGAAAAGAAAAAAATAGCAGATCGAACAGAAATTTGAGGGGGGGGGGGTCAGGGAGGTTGAAAGGACGCTGCTGTATTGCCTTAAGGTGCAAGAGTCAGTGGTTTGCAGATTCGTTGTTTCCTTTTCGGTGCCAGTCATTAGTAAAGTTTGTTTGGACATATTTCTTAGTTGGACTAGTTTTCGAAACTCTCTCTCTCCCCCCCCCCCCTTCCTCCATTAATATCTGAGCCAAAGGGGGAGGGAGTTTGGCACCGTCTTCAAAACAAAAAAAAAGCGCTGTTTGCAGGCGTTCTTTTGCGCAGGAACCTCTTGTCGCGCCCAATGCCTTGGGCCAAGGTCTGTGGCCCGTGGTCTAACGAAGCGTCCGTGCCGCAGCTGTTTGTTGCTACCGCTACCAGCTTTGTCTGTGGCATGGTCTGGCTCGTCTCGTTGACTTTAGTACTTCAGGCCGGATCCTATCTGCCGAAAATCGTGCCTATCCTATGCAGGGTTTTGTGGTGGTGCACAGCGCACACGATCTTCGCCTGCATTTCAGTGTTCGTCAGGCAGCCGTTGCGGCTGCTGTTCTGTGTGGCTTCTTTGTTCCCGCTGGGTTGGCACTGCTGGTTGGATTGCTTAGAACAGTACCCGTGCGGTTACAGCCGAGCCGGACCACCCCCGCGACAAATTCTGCGTGCCGTAGAAGGGCCAGGCTGTGTCTGTGCACAGGTTCTGTAGTACTTGCGATGGCGCTGCGCAGTTCGGCGCCCTTGCATGCTTTCCTGTTGCTAAGCCAGACGTACGGCGGGGTGGCTACTACTGCACAGCGCTAAGAGACTGAGCGCGCTGCAACTCTTGGCAGCACATCAGTGCGAGCTCCACGAAAGTAATCAGATCAGGCTGCTGGACATCAAATACCGGCTAGAGGTCGCTTGGCGCGCCACGATGATCGTCTGTCTGTTTCTGTCAGCCTACTTTGTGCTCTGGCTCTGGCTTGTAGCGGGGTGCTTGCTGCGCAGCTGTGCTGAAAATCTTGCCTGGCAGGTGCTGTGTTTGGCCGCGCAGCTGCCTGCTTTTACTTTCATCAGCCTGGTCAATCTACAGACCTCGCAGGGCCAGTCGGAAACGACACCGGTGCCGGCGCCAACGGTACGCAGCCCTGCCAAATTTGACACACGCGGCAATGTCGGCGCAATAGTGCCGACATTGCCGCGTGCCCTGATCGCCGATTTTGGCTCCACGCCGCTAACCGTTTTTAATCAGTGGCAGGTGCGGCAGACAAGCCCCAGCCCGTTGGTGGTCCATGTTCAACAGGGCGTGCTTATGTTGCCTACCAAAGAAAAGCTCCTGCGACCTGCCATTGGCTTCTGAGGAGGTTTTGTCTGTAGCGGCCGCGCGGGCTGTTGGCGCGCCTTAAGGCAGACCCACCGTCGGTCCTTTTGATTGGCACCGCCGGTAAGTTTTTTCAAAGATCTTGGACACTTTTTCTTTCCTGTATCGACTTAGCCGAAGGTTTAAAACTCTTGAAAGACACTAGTGGCAGAACAAGAAAAAAAAGGTTATTTTTATTAGACTGGCTGTTTTTTTGGTTCTAAATGTGCGTGGGCGAGCGAGAGAGAGAGAGAGAGAGAGAGAGAGAGAGAGAGCAAGCCAAGAAAACAGAAAAGTCGCAGTACGACGTGAAGATCAGATGTGTTTCTTTGCGTAACTGGGGCTTCCTAACTCTGGAGCTAGAAGAAGTGCGTCCATCGTCCTTGGCAGAACTGCAGGCGGAGATTGAGAAGATGAAACAAGAAATCCTGGAAACGTACACAGACGTATACGAGCGGTTGGAAAAGGGTGAAGACATAGCAACGATCCCGGATGCGGTGGACAGAATGATCGACCCCCTCGCACCCTTCCAGTCGGGGGGAAATGAGGTGTATTGTTGAGCTGAGCAAGCAGTAAAGAAAATAACAACCAAGAAGCTTTACTCCCAACGGAAAGAAAAATCTGATGTTACAGATTCTCTTTTTTTCTTTTTTTTTTTGCTTTGGGCAGTAAAGAAGACAGGAATGACCTTGTTAGTTCCACTTTCTTTTTCGTTGCTGCTTAAAAGTCACAATACCATTAAAAAAAATTCAAACGTTGCTTGGCAGAAATTTTGACTCCAAATAAATAAACGCCGGCGGCGGGAGAAAGCGCGGGGGGGGGAGAGGGAGAAAGGGGGGGGGGGGCAAAGTGGTACAATAAAGGTTGGAAATCGGACGGCAACAACAGAAAAGAAAAAAATAGCAGATCGAACAGAAATTTGAGGGGGGGGGGTCAGGGAGGTTGAAAGGACGCTGCTGTATTGCCTTAAGGTGCAAGAGTCAGTGGTTTGCAGATTCGTTGTTTCCTTTTCGGTGCCAGTCATTATTAAAGTTTGTTTGGACATATTTCTTAGTTGGACTAGTTTTCGAAACTCTCTCTCTCTCCCCCCCCCCCCTTCCTCCATTTAATATCTGAGCCAAAGGGGGAGGGAGTTTGGCACCGTCTTCAAAACAAAAAAAAAGCGCTGTTTGCAGGCGTTCTTTTGCGCAGGAACCTCTTGTCGCGCCCAATGCCTTGGGCCAAGGTCTGTGGCCCGTGGTCTAACGAAGCGTCCGTGCCGCAGCTGTTTGTTGCTACCGCTACCAGCTTTGTCTGTGGCATGGTCTGGCTCGTCTCGTTGACTTTAGTACTTCAGGCCGGATCCTATCTGCCGAAAATCGTGCCTATCCTATGCAGGGTTTTGTGGTGGTGCACAGCGCACACGATCTTCGCCTGCATTTCAGTGTTCGTCAGGCAGCCGTTGCGGCTGCTGTTCTGTGTGGCTTCTTTGTTCCCGCTGGGTTGGCACTGCTGGTTGGATTGCTTAGAACAGTACCCGTGCGGTTACAGCCGAGCCGGACCACCCCCGCGACAAATTCTGCGTGCCGTAGAAGGGCCAGGCTGTGTCTGTGCACAGGTTCTGTAGTACTTGCGATGGCGCTGCGCAGTTCGGCGCCCTTGCATGCTTTCCTGTTGCTAAGCCAGACGTACGGCGGGGTGGCTACTACTGCACAGCGCTAAGAGACTGAGCGCGCTGCAACTCTTGGCAGCACATCAGTGCGAGCTCCACGAAAGTAATCAGATCAGGCTGCTGGACATCAAATACCGGCTAGAGGTCGCTTGGCGCGCCACGATGATCGTCTGTCTGTTTCTGTCAGCCTACTTTGTGCTCTGGCTCTGGCTTGTAGCGGGGTGCTTGCTGCGCAGCCGTGCTGAAAATCTTGCCTGGCAGGTGCTGTGTTTGGCCGCGCAGCTGCCTGCTTTTACTTTCATCAGCCTGGTCAATCTACAGACCTCGCAGGGCCAGTCGGAAACGACACCGGTGCCGGCGCCAACGGTACGCAGCCCTGCCAAATTTGACACACGCGGCAATGTCGGCGCAATAGTGCCGACATTGCCGCGTGCCCTGATCGCCGATTTTGGCTCCACGCCGCTAACCGTTTTTAATCAGTGGCAGGTGCGGCAGACAAGCCCCAGCCCGTTGGTGGTCCATGGTTCAACAGGGCGTGCTTATGTTGCCTACCAAAGAAAAGCTCCTGCGACCGGCCATTGGCTTCTGAGGAGGTTTTGTCTGTAGCGGCCGCGCGGGCTGTTGGCGCGCCCTAAGGCAGACCCACCGTCGGTCCTTTTGATTGGCACCGCCGGTACGTTTTTTCAAAGATCTTGGACACTTTTTCTTTCCTGTATCGACTTAGCCAAATGTTTAAAACTCTTGAAAGACACTAGTGGCAGAACAAGAAAAAAAAGGTTATTTTTATTAGACTGGCTGTTTTTTTGGTTCTAAATGTGCGTGGGCGAGCGAGAGAGAGAGAGAGAGAGAGAGCAAGCCAAGAAAACAGCAAAGTCAGCAACTGTCCGGCAAAATGTCAGCTGGGGTATAAAAAAAAGGCGGTGCTCAATTCAAAGACAAGAGGAGTGGCCGATCAGGTTGCACAGATGATCTAGCGCTTCTTGCCATTCTGTGATCTTGAGCCTGGTGTTGCGTATGCATTCGATGAGCTTTAACTTGCAGCAGCGACCGGGATTTAGGCGAGCGGGGCCTTCCTCGCCGATGGGGGTTTTGAGGTCAGTGAACCCATGGGCCGCTTGCTTTTGGTGGTAGTAAGTAATCAAGTTTTCGAGGCTGTACTTGGTAGCCCAGGCCACGTCGCCGAGCTCGTCGAAGCCCAAATTACCAATCGGGGTAGCCAGAATGCTTTTCGCAGGCGAGCGGCTGCGATCTCGACGACCTTGTACCTAAATGGAAAAACAAAACCAAAAAAAAAACCAGAAAACGAAACATAGAAAAAGGAAGGTGCGCCCAAAGGAGGGGTTAAATCAGGCCCTAGAGAGAACACACACAAAAAAGAAAAAAACAACAAGCTGACCGACGGGTTCCTGTTCGGTGACGACGACGGGGCGGTACTGCTGAGGCTGAAGGAGTCATCTGAGCTGTGGCTGCTGCTGCTCCGGCTTCTGCTCTGAGTTGGGCTGCGGCTCCGGCTCCGAGTTGGGCTGCGGCTCCGGCTCGGGTAGAAATAATGTCTCTGGCCAGTTATGTCTTTGTAACAGGATATTTCAGAAGAACGACGAGCAGCTTGCGTTTGTTGTTGTTGAGTGGGGTCCAAACGAGCAGCTTCCGCTTGTGGCTGGGTAGCGTTTCCGTCCTCGGGGGCCAGCGCTGTGCTCTGACCGTGAGAACCCTCTTGGCCAGGCACTTCTCCTTCGTGGCTGCTGTAGGCAGCTCCCTCCTGACGAACAACTTCTTCTTCCTGCTGCTGGGTAGCGCTTGCGGATGCTTTCCCGCGGCCAGGAACTACGCGCTGGGGCAACCTCTTGCTGACAGTGGCAGCTTCTTGGGCCTGGCGACGAATCGCTCTGCGGCCGCGATCGGTAAGGATTTGCGCCATGGATCGAGCTCCTACGTTTTGCCAACACACAGCAACAACAACAAAACAAAGTTGGGCTTTGCTTTTTCTTTCTTTCTTTTTTTTTGGGCTCCGGTATGTTCTCTTGCGCGTACATTTGCTGATTTCATTTGGTGATTTCACGCGTCAATCAAAACCTAGACCTGCAGATAAATTTAGCGCAACGTGCACAGAAAGGGCAGGGACAACAACTTTTCTTACAGCAAAAAAAAAAAAAAAAAAAAAAAAAAAAAAAAAAAAAAAGACATTTAGACACAGGACGGCACAAGAAGAAAAAAATATTGGGTGTGATTTGCGGTGACTTTCTACACTGTCTGCAAGGTTGTGTGATTATGTGATTTCCAGATAGTGTGTGTGTGTGTGATCGATAGCCTGAGGGGGGAGGGGTGAAGGCCCCCTCCCCACCCTTTCTTGCAACCCTCGCGTTTTTTGCAACCTGGGGGTTGCGCAATGAGGCCAACACATTGGGGTTGAAAGAAAGGGAACGCGGGGGGGGGCATTTGTTTCTCTCTCTCCCCTCCCCGTTCCCTTCCCCCAAAAAAAACAAGAACGGTGTAGAACAACAACAAGCAAAAAAAAAGGGGGGAGGGGGTTCAAAAAAAAGGGGGCGGGGGGATGGCAGCACTGCCAAGCCAACAGTCCGGTAGCGCGAGGTGGGTTGACATCGAGCAGGACCCGTGCGAGGTTGACCGCGACAACCTGTCTTTTTTCTTGCAGAGCAATGCCTGCCAGGGTGTTTTTCTGCGTTTTCTGGAGTTCTTTGTTCGGAACGGCGACGTGGCGGCGACGGAGCAGGTGCTGCAATGCCTGAGGTCTGAGGCGAGAAACAAAGCGCGCCGGTTGCGGCAGCAGCATGTGCGACTGTCGGGCGACAACAGTGGCCTCGTGGCCCAAGACTTGTTGTTGCTGTACGGCCAGCTGGCGGCCGCCGGGGCCGACGCGGCGGCGTTGCAGGTGTTGTGGGAGACTGTCAAACGCCTGGACTGTAAAATTGACGCGAATTGTCAGCTGGTGGCAAAGACTGTGCTGGGGCTGCTGTCGGGCCCCACCAGATTGACAACCCGCGCTGAGCTAGCTCCCGTGTGGTCGCTGGTGAGCCAGGCCGGGGACAGCTCCCGTCCTACTCGCCAGCACTTGGGTCAGCTGGCTGGGCGCCGTGGGGCGGGTGTGGCAGACACTGCGCAATGGCAGTTACCCGACGCCGCGGCCGCTGAGGAAGGTGCTGCTCGGGCCGAAAAAGTTCCGGGGGCAAAAAGAACACAAGGTGTACAAGGTGTTTCCTTTTGAGATGTTGTTGCTGGAACTGCTGTGGGTGGTTAAGCTAGAGGTGCGCACTTGCGCTCCCCGGAGCTTCCGGGAGGCGTGCGACGTGGTGGCGATCCTGAACGCGGCGCTGCTGGGGCTGGGCCGCCGAGATTTGTTTGCCATACTGCTCGACGCGAAGGAGTTGTTGCAGCTTTCCGATTGCGTTTGGGCCGCGGCGGCCGTCGCGGGCCAGTCTCCGGTCTTGCTCAAGTTTTTTCTGCAGCAGCAGACGGACTGTACAACGGCGCAGGCGCTGCTGGAGATGGCGCTGGCCGGGGCGTGCATCCTTGGGGACGACAACGGCACGGGCACCTGGGGGGTCAAGGTGCCGGCGGTCCCGCCGGCCCTGTGCCTGGTGGGGTTGCTGCTGCAGGCGGGTGCCTCGCTGGAAAGAGATTGGCTGCACGACTGGGGGGACCTGCCGCACAGTCGACTGTTGCCCAACTGTGGGCGGCCCGCCGAGCTGCGAAGGCTGCGAAGACTGCGAGAGGGAGGCAGCCGTCTCGCGGCGCAGGGCGACAGACTGCAAGAGGGAGCTAGCCGCCGCGGAGGAGTCCGGGAAGGCGCTGCGGCGCGAGAACACGAGGCTAACGGCAGCGGCGGAGCGCGCTAGGCAGGAGCTAGCCGCCTTGGAAAGCAAGCTGCGCGACACCCGCACGCTTTGCAAGAGAGCGAAAGTACACCTCCGCGGCCTGCGGCGCAAAGAAAAGAAAACCCGGGCTCCGTTGGCAAACGTCGAGGAGGACCCACCGTCATGCGCGGTTTGCCTGAAGGAGCCCGGCCAAGAAACGGGACCTCTGGTAGTGTTTTTCCCCTGCGCACGCCCGGGTCTGCGCCGACTGCGCGGCACAGCTGGCGCGCTGCCCCTTGTGTAGGCAGGCAATCAGAGAATTCGTGGCTCCCATCTGAACCGACGTCGTCTGGAATAGGACATGAGCGATAGAAATGTTTACAAACTTTTAATTAAACAACGCCCGCCCGCCTTTTCAGCCCTAGACAAACAGCGTGGTTTGGATTTGGGAGGCATGTCATTCCGCAGATCCGTCGTAATGAATTACCAAGTTTGGATAAAAACAAAAAGCCTGATAAGGGGCTTCGTCGAAACTGTAAAACGCACGAGTTCTTTAATTTATACAAAGACTTGACAACAGTTCTCTTCGTGTCTTAGATGGTGTGCGGGCTGCCCAGGCTGTTGCGGGCCAGCTGTGTGCGCTCGCTCGCTACTTGCTCAAAGCACTGCATCGCTTCCAGCTGCAGCAAGGCGCGTTCTGCCTCGGTAGCAGCGCGGGGCGCTTGCGACATCCACAGGTCCACGCCCAGTTGCCAGCGCACGTCCAAACGCAAGCCATGGTTCTCGCCGCGCGCGGACAAGCGCAGCCAACGCCATGGTTCTCGCCGCGCGCGGACAAGCGCAGCCAACGGAGTTTGTCGGCCGCAGGCGATGCGTAGAGCCCCAGGATGCCCTGCGCGTACGCATCGCCGGCGGCTGCCAGGCGCTCGCCCTGCGCTGTTGCGCGCTTCGTTTCGTCCGCGGTAAGGTCTGCGGGCCTCAATGTGGAGCTCTGTAGCCAGCTCGCTACCGCGCGGCTGGCGGCGCGACTGTGCTCCGCTCTAGCCAGGACGGCCGCCTTCTCACACTGCTTCCGCGCGACCCCTCCCCCGCACAGCTCGCAGCTGGGGCCCGCGCAACTAAGGTATCCTAGCTTGGTCCATTCGAACATGTCTTCCGAAACTTCTTTTGCGGTCACAGTGTGAGTCAAGGTGTCGTACTGGGTGGCTAAGAAAAAGTCGTCATTAGAGCAAAGCCCAGGCTCAGCCAGCGTAGCCGCCAGCGAGAACAGCAATACAACTTCTGCCCCCCCGAACGAACACCACGGCCCCTCGTCCGCCTTGTCGCATTCGCCGCCGCGCAGCCTGTGCCGCCAGGGCGCCACGCACAGCCGGCCCAGCTCGAACAAGGCGACCGCTAAGAAATGGCTAATGTGTCTTGACCCAAAGTGGGCCCAGCTGTCCGCATTGTCCCATTCGCCGAGGCGCAGCTCGTGCAAAAAATTCGGCAGGCAGTCGGGTTCCTCACCCCCATTTGTTGTAGACCAGAACAGAGACCAGGCCCGGCGCTTGTCAACCGGCAGCGCGGCACCCCCCGACAGGTACAGACAACCGAGCCTGTACGCGGCCAGGTGCTGCCCCGCGAAGGGCCTAGCGCAGGCAACCGCGGCGGTTAGCGCGGCGACGCCCCGCGCGTAATGTTGGGCCACGCCGCGCCCCAGCAACCAGCACACGCCTAGCTCGTACAGGTCGGTGTAGCCCGGCTGGGGCAGCTGCTGCAAGAGCTCCGCGGCCTCGGTTTCCCACGCGCGGGCTTGGCGGTGCCCGCCGGGCGAGGCGCCGTGCTTGCAGAGGTAGGCCAGGCGCAGCAGCCTGTGCGCTAGCTCCGACTGCCAAGCCGCACGCAACTCGTCGCGCGAAGCCGTCAGCAGCGAAATCGCGCGTCGCAACGTAACTAGCGCCCGCGAACGTCCCTTTTTCCGCCAGTACATTTGCGCTAGAATGTAAGCAGTCATGGCGTTGCCCGGAACTTTCTGCTCCGCCTTTTCCAAGAAGCGTAAGAAGCAGGGCTCGTCGAGACTTTCCTGGTGGTCAAGCGCTAGTAGTAGTTCGTCGCGCCACTGGTCGCGGGCTAGAACTCTCACGGGGCAGGGTTCTGTTTCGCAACACTCTTGGCCCGTGTGTGCCAGGGCCTGCAGCAGCAAATTGAAGCCGCGTTTGGCCCGGGGCCAGTCTCCGTAGCACGAGCCCTCGGCCTCTTCCAGGCAGGCCTCTGCATACCCGGTCTCCAGGGCCGCCAGGCGGAAGCGCTCAGCCTCGGCGTCGTCTTCCAGGCGGCGAAACAACGTAAACTGCGCCTTTCTGTCTCCCTGCGCGGCGGGCCGCCGCAGCCACGCCAGGCCCTCGTCGGTCTGATTGTGCTCCAGCAGCTGCAAGCCTATCTCTCGCTGGCTGCGGCCGTCGCCTTCCTCCGCGCTGCTGCGCAGCACGTGCTCGCAGGCGCGCGTGTGAGCAGCGAGGTCGCCTAGCCTGATCACTGCCGCGCACCGCCTGCACGGGCAGACAGGCAGGCGGAGGTTCAGTACTTCGCGCCGGGTGCGGTGGCAGGGGTCGGCCCGCGCGCCCTCCTGGCGGCAGTGCGGGCATCGTTGTCGGGGCAAGTCGCTGGCCAGCGCCTGCGAGAAGCAGTCCTGGCAGAAACACTGCCCGCAGCTGTGCGCTACCGCTTCGCAGACTATGCCGAGGCACAGAGGGCACAACAATTCGTCCGGCGCCTCTGCGTGGTCGTGGGCAAACCAGCCGGGCATTCAGTGCCCGGGGCTAGAACCTGAAGTGCTCTTTTTTCCCCGCCGTTAGGGGCCTAGCTGGATCGTGAAGCAGAGAGAGAGTGTGTGTGTGTGGTTGGGAACGGGCACAAACACACGCTAGAACTTTTTACACACAACAAAAGCAAGAATCTAGAACGTGCGCTACACACAAAAAAAGAAAGAATCCAGATGTGCGCGGCCGCGGGGCCGCGCAAGGGGGGGGGTAGGGGGAAAGATGGGGGGGGGGGTAGCCAAACCCGCGGGATTTGGCTCCACAATTGTGTTTCCACCCCCAAAAAAAAAGCAAAGGCTTTATTCCCTCCCTTCGAAGGCGAGGGGTGGGGGGGGGGTGCGCCTCTTCCCCCACCACCCCCCCCCCCCTCACGTTCCCTTTTTTTTCTTTTTCCTCCCCCCTCTACTTTTTTTTCTTTCTCTTTTCCTTTTTCTTTTCCTCTTTTTAAAAAAGAAGGCTCCTTCAAAAAAAAAAAGAAAACATGCCCAAAAGCCCAAGGCGTGCTCTACATTTTACAGCAGCCCTTCCATAGGTTTTTCCGCACGTACATTGACCCCGCACATCCGTCTGGTCTGCCCCGGCTGGCCCGCCGCGCTCTCAGTGGTCGTAGGCTCCTACTACCTCGCAGGGGGGGGGGTCCACAGGACAGAAGAACGACCCGGTTGACTGTTCAGGCGTGTGTGTGTGACTGGGCCCTCCGCTCTCCAAAAAACAAGATTCTTTGATTTAATAAAAGCTTTTTTTTTCCGAGCCCAGGCTTCGAAGAAAGCAGCTCGCGTATTGAAATACATCCCAGTTCAAAGATGATATCTTCGTTCTGTTGCAGCGTTACGACGCTTAATGTTGGAGCTGCAACAGAATAAGGAGCACAAAGTACCGTGTCAACAGACCTTCCCCCTAGCTGCCATCGCCGGCTCTGTTTTATTTGTTTTTATTAATAAATTAGAGGAACAAAAAAAAAAAAAAAAAAAAAAAAAAAAAGTCGATTGCAGTCTAGTAAGCGCGCGGACTTGTAGTGGAACTTTTTGCCTTCATCAGCCCAACGCAACCGCGCAGGCCGCCCCGCTTAAAAACGTAGGCAAATTAGTAACAAGAGTCCAGACATTACGGTGCTCGTCGTAGCGCTCGACAGAAGCGAGCGCTTTCCCTTCGCGATCGGTGCCCCCAATCACATACAGTTCGTTGTTGTGGAGCACGGCCGCGACCGAGTCCTCGCGCCCCTGAAGCAGCGGCGCGACTTCCTCCCAGACGTTCAGGGCCGGGTCATAGCGCTCGACCACCGCTAGCGCGTGCGTCACAGAGCACTGCCCGCCAATGGCGTAAAGTTTGTTGTTCAGCACGGCCGCCGAGCAACGCCACCTCGCGACCCTCGAGCGCGCCACCTCAGACCACGGGCCCCGGGGCTGCACCGTTCCGCACAGGCCAGGGCTTCGTTTCTGTTGCTCCTGCCACCAAAGACATACAGCTGTTCCTTTAGCACGCCGCCGCCGGCAAACTGTCGGGCCCTGGACATAGACGGAGACTCGGACCAGACCCCGGCAGTCGTGTCAAAGACCGCGACGCGTGCCAGATTCTGGGTATCGCCCGACCCGCCGAGCACAAAGATGCGAGTGCCGACTGTCAACGCCAGGGCGCCTACACAAGCCTGCGCCAGAGGCGGCAGCCGCTCCCACCTCGCGTCGGGTTGAGAGATGTCCAGGCGTTCGACGTCTTTCAAGCTGCGCCCGCTGTCGACCCCTCCAAAGGCGTACAAAAAATGTCCAACGGCGGTGCCCGCGTGGTACGCGCGGGGCTTGCGAAGCTCGTCGCGCCGTGTCCAGCGGTTTTGCTTGGCGTCGTAGCAGAACGTGTGACCAAGGCCTTGCAGGTAGTAGCCCACGCCGGGCACACTGCAGCCGCCAAACACGTACAGACAAACAGAGCGGGCCGGGACTCGCGTCTTTTCCCTCGAGCTGGAACAAGAGCGCACAACGGAGAGCTCTACGAGATAGTTTTCGCGTTCTACGCCGGCCTCTGATTCCAGCGTCGCCCGCGAAAATTGTTCTTGCAGCTCCGCCTTGTGCTTGCCGATCATTTGGCGGACGCAGTAGAGTTCGTCGCTGAGCTCTTTTTGCTCTGCATTGGAGCTCTGTTCCATGCGCAGGCACAGCGCCGCGCTCTCGGCCTCCAGGGCTTCCAGGTCTTGCCTGCGCTTGTCGCTTGTAGCTAGCAGCTGCTGCTGGGCCTCCGAAATTGGGCAATTCTTGCCACTTGGTGCGCGTGCCCGCCAGCCTAAGCGTCAAGCCGTCGACCGAAGGCCTTCGTTCCAGGAGGAACGTAGTTGATTCCTCGGCCAAACCGTCCCCGAAGCGGCCGTCCTGAACCGATTGTAGCTTCGACACCGTGTCCAACAGGGTCTGGTACAGCTCTACGGCGGGTTTGTTCACAACAACTGGCTCAGCAGCCGCCGTATTGTCCTCGCCAAGGTCGAGCCCGCGACATTGGTTGGCCCATGCTAAGGTTTGAGCCAGCCTTCTTTTCTTTCTGGTCTGCATTGAACAAGGTTCAGCAGCGGCGGGACAAATTGTTGTAGCGAACAATAGAGAAGAACAATAGGGGTAGGGCTTGTGCGCTCTTTTTCTTTTTTCTGTTTCTCCCCTGTTTTTGCACCGGCTGGCCCCCCCCTCCCCTCTCTCTCTCCATTTCCATTTCCGTCACACGCGCCCTTCCCGAAAAAACCAACCGCCTGTCGGCCCCCCCCCTCCCCCTTTTTTTTTGGTGTTGTCCTTTTGTGGGGTCCGCGGACGTTCTGGGGGGGGGGGGGGGGGTTGTGTTGGCACTTTGTTGCTATCCTGGGGCGGGCAGACGAGCGCAAGAAATGTAAAAAAAAAAAAAAAAAATCGACAGATGCTGCGCTGTTGTCCATTCGGATGGTTTACATTTTGTGTTAGGCGGCATGAACATTTTTGTGCCCTACTGGACCAACGTCGTGTGGCGGACCAAACACCATTGTGGATGGCCTTGGCCCTGCTGGCCAGCACGTGCGACTATCCAATGAGCGCAGAAGAAAGAAACGCCTTTCGCTAACAAAGAAAAGGTCTCGTCTTTTTTTTTTGGGTGGGGGGGAAGGAAGCGAGGGGGGGAGGGGGCGCGAAAAGAGCCTAAAAGCGGCCCCCCCCTCCACTCTCTACCAATTCTTTTTTTCCTTCGCGCTCGGGTGGGAAGTGCGATTTCTTGCTTCATCTATACCATCTCCCCCCCCCCCCCCCTTCCCACACCCCGAGCAACCAAAGAAAAAGAAAAAAGACTGTCGGCCCCCCCCTCCCCGTTGCTCCCACCGAAACCACTGAGCCAAAACCAAACAATCCCCGCCCCCCCCCCCCCTATAGCTATATCTCCGCCGCTTGCCTGCCAGTCTCCGTTTCCTCCAAATTCTTCTCTCTCGCCTGAAATCGTCTCCCCTCTTTTTTTTTGTTCTGATTTCTTTTTTTGTGCTTGCAGGTTCTGCCGAATGGAGAAACGAAGCTGCCAAAGCCAGCGCCTGTTCCCAGGCCTAGAATACCAGAAGTTCAGCCTGCGAGCGGGACGGACGATTGATTTCGAATGCGGTTGTAGGCAAGACATCTTGCTCGGGAAAATGTTCTGGACTTGCGTCTACCACCAGGAAATGTATTAATAGTGGCCTGGTGCGCTCTGTTCGCCGGTTGCTCCTAGGGGAGTGTTGTCTCCATCCCCCCTACCCACAGTCCGTACTAAGGAATCTCTGCGTGTAGATTTCAAATCCGCTATTAAAATTCTGTAGGCAAAAAAAAAAAGCTCTGGACCTAGCAGCCTGCTGCTATGTCTACAGCTATTTATCAAAAGCTTTGTTTATTGATCACTACGCAACGTTGGTCAAGGATCAGGCCATGCCTGTCGTCTCTCAAGTGCATACCGCAAGCCTCGATTGATGTTGGTTGCCACGGCAACTGCGGCTGACGTCCTCTAGCTCAATATCCACAACCTGGCTTTTCTTGAGATCGTAGTCTTCGGCGAAAACAGTTCCGATGCGTATGGATGGTGTACAGAGTGACTTAAGCTTCAACACCCTATCCTGGTGCCTCTTGTGATCAAACCCTTCAACCTCCAACGACTCTGGCTGTAAAAAATTAATAACAAGGCTCGGAAGCTCGCTGCCTTTCAGTTCTGAGGTGAGGATGATCGTTGAGCCAGGTTTGTCTGCGTTCCCCTTGTCGTAGAAATATTGACCGTCAGCGAATTCTGTTAGTTCGATAGTGCACACCGTCTCGGGGTGGCACTTTGCCGGGGGGCACAGCGTGATCTGGGACAAGTGCGTCGTGTCCCTGATCGTCAGATTTGGCGCGATCTCATCTGGCGGCCAGGACCACGACACCGTCTGCAGCCCTTTCAGTTGTAGGTGAATGTCGTTTAGCGCCCTGTGAGGAACAGCGGCGCGGCAGATGTCCAATTGTCTGGCTGGCTGAGCCAAAGGCTGCGGACTTTTCAGCTCCATCCTGGTCAACTTGGGGTAGCTCTCGAGGCACTGCTCTACAAAGAGTTGCCAGCCGTCTGCCGAATCTATCTCGACATTAACCTCCGTCACTGTGAAACACGGCAGTATCGGCAGCTTAGCCAGCAATGCGAATAAACTACTTGTTTGCTTGTCCCGTTCGGACGTAGAATCGGGAGGCTTATCTTCATCTGCATCATAACTTGCCCATATGCAAACCTCTTCACTTGTCTGCTGCTTTAAGGCAGCCGACGGCCGGCAAAATTTCGACACGTATCCTGCATGTAGGCTGTGGCCGCCATAGCGCCACAGGTTTTGCTGGATATTGAACACCTGCTGCACTGTAGGCGCACGCTTCCCCCTCGAATTAAGACTAAAGTGGGTTTGCAAGTCTTTCTCTAGCCCGGCCCAGAGCAGGTTGTCAAGCTCTTGGGCCAAACTCTTGGCATCAGCCAGTTGCTTGCAACCCGTTCCGGCTCGCAGCAGCAGAAACAGTGTACCACCATGGTCCGGACAGCCCTGTTGCAGATTGTAGAGTATAGTGCTAAGCACAAGGTACTTGGCCAGAACACTATCCGTAGACTGCTTAACATACATCTCGGCGTAGTGAAAGAGTCTGTGGGCCGCCTGCTCAACAATTGTAGACTCGTCGACCGGCCACAGACAGGCCACGGCCACTACCTCGAAGCCGTTCCCTGCGTTCTGTAAACTTTGGCACATCAAGCTTACTTCTTCTTCGGTTAGTTGGCTCTGTGCCCTCGGGTAGAGGCAGACAACGGCCCGCTTCCTAAATCGCTTCTGCAATCATCCGTGATGCCTGCCGCTGCGGCAAGGTGCAAGCTCCTGCCGCTTATCGGGCCGGCAGTCAATGCAATAGGTACATAGCTCGTTGGGTCCGTGTTTTCTTTGGTCCGCTTTCTTGGTAGGCGTGTCTGCCATTTTTTTATCTTAGCTCCCAAACAAGCTGGACAAAAAAAAGGGAAGAAAAAAAAAGAAACAACAAGAAATATTTTTAACAAAACAGGTGAGAGGAGAGGGCCAAAGCGCCCGAAACACAAAAAAAGCGATCGGAACGGGAGGAAAGGAGGAAGGGGGGGGGGGGGACTGACCCTGCAAATCTCCCCTTCCCGTTCCCCGCGGGCTTTTCCTCTCCATGCCTAATCAACGAGTAGAAAAAAAAAGAAGGGCTCGGGAAGTTCAAACATTTTCGTCGTCAGCGGGGCACCACTCTTGTGCCCTCGTCTCAGCGCCGGCGCGCAGGGGCAGCGAGAGTTTGAACAGTCCGTCACCGGTGGCCGGGGCAATTGTTAGCGTGCCCGGCTGCGCCAGGACCGGAAGAACTTCGGCCATGAACTCTAGGCGCCGGGCGTGTGGGGCTGACAGCCGGGCCGCCGCAAGTGGCCAATGGAGCACGTCGAGCACCCAGAGACTGTCAACCGAACGCCACACTACGAGCATGGCGCCGGAGGACAGCAGGAGGTCCCGCAGCGGCTGAGAACCGTGGCACAACGCCTCTAGTAGCCTGTCGCGGGCGGGCAGTTCGGCCAGCAACCGTCTGAGCCACGGGCCCTTGACAGTTGTGTCGGGGTCAACCGCAGCGGGCCACGCGCCCGACCCGATGTTGTCGGCCGGCAGCCAGTACGACCCGTCACCCGCGGCCCAGACCAAACCGGCGCGGCCCAACGCGTCGGGCAGTGCCAAGGTCACGACACCACTCCGACCAACGGTACTTAGAGATCGCAGATAGTCGCTGAGCCACATGCACACGCCCAGGTTGCGTGGTGCACCCTCTGTTTGCCCGCACAGCGCTTGCCAGCCAACGACAGTGAGCCTGCACCAGTACCCCGGGTCGCTCAGCGCCTGTGCTGATAGTTGTTGGAGCGGGTCGGCCGGCGGGCGCCGGTAGCGCTCCAGTGCCACCTCGAGCAATTGGCACGGCCGGTTGCTCTCGGCATGGCTAATCATTGCAGCGACGTAAGTGGCGAGGCTTTCCCTGAAGAGCCACACGGCGGTGAGCGGGAGGGCGTCCAGCAGCGAGGCCGCGCGCGGCGACCGCAAATAACAATCCAACACCGTGAGCATGTCGGGGACGGCCGCGCGGCGCAGCCCACGGGTTGTCAGGTAGGCCTCACTGTTCTGGCGCGCTAGGTGCAACGGCTTGACCACCACCCATTCTGCGAAGCACAGGGCCGCCGAGGCCAGCAGCAGCTGTGTCTCCAGCGCGCAAACGCCAGTGAACCGGCAGATCAGGACCGCCTGACTGTCGCAACCGTTTTGTTGCAGTAAGTCCAGGGCCGCGCGGAGGCCGCGCGCCATACTTTCGCCTACCCGTTCTGTCGCATCGACCCACGCCAGGTTGCAAACCAAGCGGCGCTGCGCCAGAATCTTTCGGGGGTCCGCGCAGTGGTGGAGGTGGTGGCACTGGTCAAACTGGGACCAGAGCCGCGGGGGTTGCTTTTCCAGCGTGATGACCAGCACGGGCGGCGTAACGCGCACGAGGTCCTCCGCGACCAAGGCACTTTCGGGCCCCACCGCCAGCACTGCCTGCCGCGGGGTCGAGAGTAAGGCACTTAGCACTCCGTTCAACGCGGTGTTTAGTGATGAGACGACGCCCAAGTGCGTGCGGCACGAGTCCGCATTTGTGCGCAAGGTCGGGAATGTTCGCGGGCGGAACGTCGCGGTCCAGTCGTTGCGCTCCAGCCCCGCCCGGAGCTGCGCTACAAATGCCTGCTTGCCCGGCTGCGGGGACGGGTTCCAGCGCTACGCACAAACGAGCTGTAACGTCTCCATCGAGCCTTTTTGTTTGGGGGCAGCGAAAAGGAGAGAGGGGGGGGGGGGAAGAGGCGCGCGCAAACGCGCAAGGAAAGCTGAACGGTTGGGGGCGGGGGGGATGGGAGAGAGAGTGAGGCTTGCGGGGGGGGGGGGACATTCCCCTGCCCCACCCCCCCCCCTCCCTCTCTCTTTCTCTCTCTTTCTTTGGCTTTAGATTCCCCCCCCCCTCCCACCCTCCCTCTCCCCACACCCCCTCGAGCGACGGCGTAAACTTTTTTAAAAGAGAACCTCCCCCCCCCCTTCTGGGCAAAGAGCCAAACTCACACACAAAAAAAACAGTGAAGAAGGGTGGGGAGGGGGGGGGTGCAGAAAGCAGCGAGAACGGGACCTGAATTCCACGGGCTGAGAAAATTGAGGCGCACGACAGCACAAGAGAAAAAAAAAGAAAGCGCTGTTGTGCAGGGGGAGAACTAAGAGGGCTGGGGGGGGGGGGAGGGGCCGTGTGTGTGTTGTTCGGCCGTTTTGTTTTTTTGTGCTCCTCTGTTTCGTTTGCCTTCTTCTTTTTTTTTTTTGCTGGCAGAAGATGTCGGAGGCCGACCACGAAGGCCCTGCTAGACTTAAAGACGCGGGCCGCCGCAAAAGGAGGCGCCATCAGAGCCCCCCCCCCGCCCGAGCAGCAACACTCAGCCCCCTTAAAGTTTCAGGCAGACGCCCCCGAAATCTCTGGCGAGGACGGTAGTACAGAAAGAGCGCCCGTGCGCGAAAGCCCGAGCATGACAGAAGAACTACGCAAGCTTTGTTTGCCTATGATAGAAAGCCTGGCAACACAAGAAGGACACGCCAGTGTTATCCACAAGTCAGCGCAGATCCGGCAGGGCCTCGACACCTTACGGGGCCTAATTACCGTTTGTCATCAGCTTCTGAGCCTCGCTAGCTGCCTGCACGAGCCTAGTGAAACCAGTGAAAACGCACGGGCGTTGATGTTCAGAGCCAGGCTGGCGCTGTGCGAGATTCAGCGCGACCGTATGACCGAAGAGCTCGGGGCGGCGCTGGCCAGACTTGCTTCAGTAGTGAAAACCACGGGAGCCGACGACCGTTAGCAAACAAAGATTTGCGGTGCTGACAGACATTTTTCTTTTTATATATTAAAAAAACCCCAAAAGGCACAACAAATGGAGGGGCGTGGTCAACTAGTACGGATGATTATAGGCTGGCGGAGCAAGCGCGCTGGTGTGCCAGTCGTGGCGCGGCCTGTCGTAATCGCAGAAAGGTTGGGGGTAACGAGCCACGCGGCGAGGCTTGTCCTGGCGGCGCCCGCGACCGGCGACCAGACTGTGGCGGCGCCCGCCCCGGCGGTCCGAAGAAGATCGCCTGTTAGACCGCCGGGGCCTCCGCCACGGTCCTGCGGGCGCTTCGGGGGGCGTCGCGGGGGGAGGGGGCGCGGGGGCTACGGGCCCCGGCGGGCATACCGGCACCGGGGGAGGGCTCTTCTCGTCGACATGTGCAGAAGGCGACCGCCGTTTTCTTCTTCGCCAGCGCCTGTCCTCCCAGGCATCGTCCGATTCGTCCGAGCCAGCTTCGAGCGAGGCTTGCAAGGGGCTTTGCAGGAACCTCTGTAGATCACTGAGTAAAAGTTTGTGTTCACGATTGCTGTCTTCAAGCTTGCTTAGCTCTTCTACGAGCTGGCGTGCCAGTTGCTCTATCTGGTGACCGTGGCCCACGAGCCCGGGGCGCGCTGTGGCGCTTGCCATCCACTAAAAACGTGGGAGAGAGAGAGAGAAAAGAGAGGACAAGAGCACGGGGGGGGGGGGGGGAAAGGGGAAGAGGACATTTTTTTTCGTTGTTGCCAAGAAAGAAGTCAAATTATTCTTTGAAGAGGGGAGGGAGAAAATAGTGAGAGGGCCGGGGGGGGGGGGTGTGGTGGGGCAGGTAGAAGGACATTAAAAAGAAAGAGGGAGGATAGGATGGGAAAAAAAGCAGTTATCTCGCAAATAATTCCTCTTGCCTGTGACACTCCCCCCCTATTTCTTTCCTTGCCTTGTTTCTTTCCCTGCCTTGTTTCTTTCCCTCCCTTGGTTCTTTCCCTGCCTACCAAAAAGAGCTTGCGGGGAGGGGGGGGGGCGAGAAAAAGAGGGAAAAGAGAGAGAGGGGGCCAGAAAAAGAGGGAAAAGAGAGAGAGAGAAAAGAGGGGCGGGGGCGAGGGGGGGGTCGCGAATTCGGGAGGAAGGGGGCGGGGGGGGGGGCCGGCCCTTTTCTTTTTGCCCCCCCCCCCCACCTCCCGTTCCCCAACCAAAAAGAAAAGGCCGGCCCCCCCCCTACTTAACCAAGACAGAAATCATTTTTGCCGCGGGTCTGTTGCATTTCCTTTCCGCCCGCCCCCAACCCAACAGCCCTGGCATTTTGCTCCCTTTCGTCTCCCTTACCTCTTATCCCTCCCACACACCCACGGGGGGGCCCCCCGCACCTCGCCTCTTTATCCTCCCTTCGCACCCCCCCCTCCCTGGCTCGGCAGTTGACATCCGGCTTTTATTGGGGGCCTTTGTTTATACTCCGACCCGCAAACCCAAACCCCGATCTCAGCGCTGCTCCCCCCAAGTTTCCACCTGAGCGAGGGGGGGTACAAGAAAAAAAAAAGAGAGAGAGAGAGGAAGGGAGGGGGAGGGGGGGGGAGGGAAAGAGAGAGAGAGAGAGCGCGCACTGGACACACAGTCCACTGCCGTGATGCCTTCCAAGCAAGCGCCCGCGTGGTTTACGGTGATCATGCAGATCCAACTGGCGAATCGCGCTCGCAATGAGACTGAATTACAGCAGTCTACATTGTCTACGTGGAAGATGATCGAGGATGTCTTGCTGTCCAATGAACGCGGCGCGGGGGGTCTGCAACACCTGCTGGAGCCAGAGAGCAACGGCCTGTACCACCAGATAGCCCTGTCGTACCAGCAGGCCAGCGAGACCTTCGTGAACTACCAGCGTACGAAGGCCAGCGCGGCCTACATCAAGACCTTCGGCGCGGCGCGCGACGCGGTCTCCGGCCGCTGGCAACACCCGCCCCCCGAGGCAGTGTTCTTGGTGGCCCGCGTGGCGTCGGCAATCCTAACCGAAATCAGCTGGCTCCGTCCGGCCAAAACCACCCTCGAGATCTGGGTCGTAGGCCGCGGCTTGCACGGGGGCGAAACGGAACTGTGGCGACTCATACTCCCCGAGTCAGACGGCGAGCTGGTTTGTTGGCAGAAGCACGACTCGGGCTCGGTCGGTGGTTTGTTGGCAGAAGCTGCGCCTGGAGCTCCCGCTCGCCTGGGTGTCTAACTCCGGGAACTGCCAGCACGGCTGTTAGTGTCTGCTGCAGAAGGAACACGCGGCCGTGCTGCGGCACTCACTGCAGCTGCTGTGGGACCCGAGCGCGCCCGCCGCCACGGATGCCAAAGATGTGTCGCTGCAGCCCATCGCTGACTACCGCGTCATGATGCCAAAGATGTGACGCTCATCCATGGTGCGACCCGGGAGGTGGAAAATCCAGTCGGAGGGCCCGCCCTGCAACAGCTCAGCTGCCCGCCTGGGCACGACCCAGACGCTGTGGCGTTCAAAGTCCGGGTGTGCTACTAAGAAATCACGCAGTGGTCCGCCATGTGGTGGAATGGCAGGACCGTTTGGTCGTAGATGCGCAGCAGGGCCGCGTGCGCCTGTGGTGTGTTGCGCACGAACCAGACCCCATTGTTGATCTTGTAGCGACGCCTTTTTTCTGCTAGTAATACAAAGATCGGCTTTTCGTCTGCACGCGCGTCCACCGCCCGGCGGGCCTGCTCGAAGCGTTCCTCGATCCTGACAGCCTGATTGGCGAACACCGTGTCCCCGTCCACCCACAAAAAGTACTCGTACCGCATCGATGCGCGCAGCAGCCATTCCAAGTACCGCAGCTTATTAAAACGCGCCGCTTGAGGATACATCCACCAGCGCAGGGGCAGCAACTCCCCGGGCCGGAAACAACTGTCGTCAAATAAGTCGTACTTCTGCAGGTCACAATATCGTCGCTTAGGTTCTTGGAAGCTGCAGCGTGCCCAAGGAATGGTCTCCCAAGCCAAATGTAGTGTCACCACCGCAAAAGAGGGGCCGGCGCCGGTCTGGTTGTGTTGTCGGGAGCAGCTCCGCCAAACCTCGTGGCCTGGCGCCGCGGGTTGGTAAGCAGTTGTGCTAGCTGCTGGTGGGTGGCTCTGTAGCAACCAACCGGCCACCAAAATTAGCAGAAGAAGTGAGAAGCAACGCGCAAGCGTGAGCCGTGCGGGCAAGGCGCACATCCTCAGCCCCCCAGACATGAGAACTTTGTCGCAGCCATGAATTTGTTGAACATTCAGGAGGAGGGGTAGATTTTGAGGGGGGGGGAGGGGATTTTGGGCCGGGCGGCCCCCCCCCCCCCGCCACACCCCGAACCTCTGCGCATTCTGGGTAGCGAAGGGGGAGGGGGGCCTGTGACAGTAAAAAAGTTTTTCCCCGCCCCCATTTGTTTCCCCAGAATTTTTTCTGTGGGCTAATTTGCAATTGCCGAAATCGCTCCAAAACAAAATTCTGTGTGTGCCGCAATTTGCGGCAAGACACCACAAGTGTCCACAAACTGCGGCGTTTTCTGCAATTGGCGCGAAATTCACCGAGAAACCGAAACCTTTGAGAATTTTTTTGGCAAAGGACATTTCGGCAATTTCAAATAGCTAGCGAAAATTCTTGGGGCGGGCGGGGGAAAAGAAATTTTATGTCTAATTTTCTTCCCCTGCCGCCACTCCCCCCCCCGTCTCACTCACTTTCTCTCCTTCTTTCTCTCTCTCTCTCTCTGCTCTGTTAATGTACTCTGTTGGGAGCTAAGGATGATTCACCACGTTAGGAATGGAGGCGAGGAAGCGGAAATTGTGCAGGGGTGGACTTGCCAGCCCAGCCACATATCGATTGCGCCACGCACGGGCAAGCACGCGCGCAGGTAGGCGAGCGCCTCGCACCGGTACAACAGTGCCACCGTGCCGGACGTGTGGTCGCCGGCCAGAGAGCGGAACAGCCCGGGCGCGACCGCGACCCTGTCCCAGGCGAGGCGGCGGCCGCGTACCTTGGTGTACAGCGTGATCACGCCCCAGCGCGCGGTGTTGGTCGCGAGCAGACGTTCCACGCCGGCAGTGTCAGAGAGCAGGGCATCGTCCTCCAGGATGAGTATGCTGTTGTTGACCGTGTTACAAACCTCGGCGAGTGCGTGCTCCCACAGCCACACGTGCGACAGCGCCAGGGCGTACTCCTTGCGCGACAGACCTTTTTCGCTTACCCACCCGCGCACTTGCAGCGATGCCACTGTCGTTGGCTGTCGCGCGTCGACTCCGTGCCACACGAGACAGTGGCGACCCGCGTCGCGGAAAACGTGGCACAAATGCAGTGAGTTGTGGGCGCGCCACGAGCCATGGTCGGCTACTGATAGCACGAAGACGATGTAGTTCGGGGCTGCACGATCTGTGTGGCGCGGCGGCCACAGCACAGTGACCATCGCACAGGCCGCCAAGAAGGCGGCACTGCACACAAAGCCCCAGTTCTGCCTGCTTACGCAACCTTTCATTTTGCTGTTGTTGTGCCTAGCTGGGCCAAGAAGGGAAAGTGCGCTTCGCAATTCTTGCCCTGGCCTCCCGTTTTTTCATACCCACCCCCCCTCCCCCCTTTCCTCCTGCCTCCTTCCCGTCTGTCGTTTGAAGTGGCAGGGTTGGTGTGTGGGAGGGCGGGGGGTCGAGAAGGGGAGGAACGGCGCAACTGTTTAGCTAGCCAGAAAAGGGGGGGGGGCCGGAGCGTAGCTATTTTTGTATTTCCTTTTTTTTTCCTTTTCTCTCTCTTGCCTCATTTCGGTCAGGTCGTTCAGTGCCTGATGGCCGAGTTCCTTCCAAGACCAATGCGCCAGCTATCTGCACTCGAAACAAATGTGAGACAAGAAGAAGAAGACGATGAAGAGAAGTACACCGAGAATTCTAAGCTCCTTCGTGTACACCGACAATTGTCGCGCTGATGCTCGCGAGTACTCGCTGGGTGGATTATCGCGACTGGTAAAACAATCACCCGTGGTTGGTAGGCGTGTTTCTAGCCACGTGCGCGGTCCAGATAGCGCTGTTCTACTACGACTGCGTGCTGCACATGGGCCTCCTAGCGCTGTTCCTGATAAGTGGCACAGTGGTGCTGGCAGACCTCGTGCTGCTGCGCGCCGACTCTACTATTGTGTTCGACACCTGCGCCGTGGTCGACGCCTTCTGCGTCCTGTGTTTCTGCTGGTGCCTGCAGAGCTATTTGCCGTACAGGAACCTCTACGCGCTGCTGGTGCTGCTGATCGCTTCGTCGGTCACCTTCTTCGTCGAGATCTGGCGGCCGTACGGTTCCGTGCTCGGCAACCTGAGCCTGCTGTGGCGCACGGAGCTGCCGGTGCAAGCGCGCGGAACGCTGGGGGTGATCGTCATGTCCACCGTCACGTGCGCCTACGTGCTGTGGCAGCTGGAACGCGCCATGCACCATACCGCCAGAAGCAATAGCTACCGGGCCTCGCTGCTCCTGTTTTGCAATCTGGTAGAAATGGTCTTTCTCATGGGGCTAGGGCTGACGCGGGTCATGGAGGGCGCCAGGGCCCTGCGCACACGGTTTCAGAACACGATCCCGCGGCCCGCCGCCTTGTAAAAGTTTTACGGTGAGCGACAGAGGGCTCTTCCCAAAACAAACAAAAAAAGATTAACCACCAGAAAATAAAAAAAACAGGTGGCAGAAAGGGAAAAAAAATTGGGGGGGGGGGGGGGAGAAATGTGGGCGGCGGCAGGCTTTGCTCCCGGTCTTGGGTTTTTGGACACTGTGGGGCCGCGAGGTGAACTCCCCCCCACTCCCTCATCTTTTTTGGCGCCTTTTGGCCGGCTTTTTTTTTCCTTTGCTCCGGCCCCCCCCCCCCGGCTCTCCCCCCGTCTTTCCTACCGCCGGCCCCCCCCCCCCCGGCTCTCCCCACATTTCTCCCCGTCTTTCCTACCGCCGCCCCCCCCCCCCTCCGTTCCCTCTCCTTCCCGCGGGCCCCCCTCCCCGACAAGAAAATTCGTGTGACTCCCGGGGGAAACGGGAGGGGGGGAGAAAAGAAAAGCACTTTCAACCTTCTGGTAGAGAAATCCGGTCGACGCGCAAAACCAAAAATGACCGACGTGCAGAACCCCCGGGACGCAGACCTGACCACTCCCCAGCCTGAAAAGAAACAGCGGACCGAACCACCACAAGTAGCGGAAAGTAAAAAGGAAACAGCGCAGGAGTTCGTGCTGGTGCGCCGCGGGGATGCCGGTTCCTCCAACCCCGAATGGTGTGCGCAGCGGTACGGCTGCATCGCGTACTTCAACGAGAAAGCCCGCGACGAGGACGCGCTACAGGAGCTGATCGCGCCGCTGCTCAAGGAATCCGCCGCCACCGGCACCGCGGTGGTCAGGGCCCTGGTCGGCGCGCGTGCCCTGGCCCTGCACTACGCAGAAAAAGAGAGCCACGCCGAGAAGAAGCAGAATTGTCAGGGCTGCGCGTGGAAGAAGTGCGACGGCCCGCTGTGCCACGAGATGCTGCACAAGGACGAGAATTGCGCCTGCGGCTTCGGCTCGGCCAAGGGCGCCTAGGCGCACACGCGACAACTATGGGCAAAGTTTTGTTTCTTTTTGCAACAAAAGCCACCTATAGAATCTTCTTGCCGTCTTGGCTTCTTTTTTCTTTTTTGCTGGCATTCACGTGAATCTTTTTCTTTTCCCCTTAAATACAATCGGTCACTTCTTTTTTTTTTTTGTAAACCTTTCCTAGTTTTTTTTCCTGCAAACCTAGATTTTGACACGAATGGGGTTGGTCGTGACGGGCGCCGGGGAGTGGGGGGAGGGGGAGGGAATCCAAAGAAAAAACAAAATGCACCAAGCCTTTGCTTTTTTTTTCTTTCCAACCTAGACAAAACAACAGGCGAAAGGGTGTATGTCCATTTTTATAACGCCGCTAAACGTATATAAAAAGAGGATTAATCTTAAAAGAAAAATTCTTCTAGTCTGAACCGAAGAAAGAGCAAAGTCCAGGAGCGAAAAAAAAAAGGATGCAACGGACTGCCCACAACAGACAAATTTAATCGACCGATTGGGCCTAACCCAAAGCTGCAGAGATTGCAAAGAACCCCTACCAATACCAAAACCGTCCAACCTCGCAAAGGTTCATACCAAAGTCCTGCGCTGGCACCCCTTTACGACGGATTGCCCGATGTTGCGGTCCGACGATGACAGACTTGGTCTCGATCACTTAGATGCATTCTTTCTTGACCATCAAGACAGAACCGCGCAGAGGTTCACGCAGCCTTTCCCTGAAGATATTCCGTGCATAGCCATTACAAGTAAACAACTTCGGACGTTTCTAAGCCTTCCAGGTGTGAAGACGCTCAAGACTGACAAGGTTTATGCTGTGCCCTCGAAAGAACTGCTAATCAAATGCATGGCTAGATATCAGACAGAAGAAAACGCTGCTATGGACGCGTACGTGTTGGACTACATGCAGCTTCAATCCTTCTTTGCAAACCAAAATCTGGCGCCAAAAGTCTACGGCTGCCTCAGGGAACAAAAAACAAAAGAGAGTGTGTTGTGGGTTGTCATGGAGTATGTCGAGCCGCCGGCAGGGCAAAAGGGCGCGGACGTATCCCATCTGCAAAACGTCCAGGAGGAAGACGTGGAGGCATATCTGGAATTTTGGAAAAAGGTAATAGACCTTTTGGTGCAAATAAACTGTCTGCACTGCGACGGCAACCAGAAAATACGTTGTTCAACCAGACCTTTAAAGTAATCGATCTGGACCCGTACTGGTGCCTTGACTTCATACCGACAGGAAAAGGCGACGAAACGATACACCAAACTCTCAGGCTATCTAATGCGCTGAGCCTGCTCGCCAACAGCGTTGGTAAGCTCAACAGAGAGCTGATGAAGGGCTTGCACTGCTTTGTCACTGATATGCTCCAAAAACCAAAGGACGAGGAGGCCTTCGAGCGTTGTGCCAGGTGGTGGTTTCTAAGCATGTTCCGATTACGCCGTACAAAAAATTATGTTGCAGGGGGCCCTGCATGCAGGCCCTGTATTACCTGCAAAACAAAAGTTTTAATAACGTCAATAGATGTAAAGGTTACGCTGGCGTTAAGTGGTTGTGCCCGCTCTCGTCATCATGCAAGCTCTTCAGGCTAGAAAGTAACGAACTCTCGTTCACAATCGACATCGTCGATGACAACACTGATAATCTACCAAATGGAATTTCAAAAGGCGACGTCGAACAGTTTATGTCGGCTTTTATTCGTGTGGCACTGCTTGATGAGTTCAAGAGCAATCGGAACGTTACTAGTGGAAGAAATAGCCTCTGGTCTTTGGAAGATGCGAAAAGAAGTCCTGCGCAAGATATGTCGAGACCGTCTGGGGCAGAAAGAATTGAGCGAAGGAGTGTGGCTCCCAGAAATCCAAGACGAAACAGGCTTACCTCAGGACAGTATATTACTTCTAGTGTTGCGAAACAGCTTAGAACAAATCAAGACGACGCACACTCGATTTCGAATACTGATCATGTTTCCTACGCACCTAGCCCGCTCACATTCGTACGTCTAGATTAGAAAGAAATCTAAAGAAAACACGCACGTACCGTCTAACAGACCTTGTTGCGAGTACCGGCAACTATTAAAGAATCTGGTTCTCACGGCCTCTAATTGCACGTACTTTCGGCATGCCAAAACACCGGCATGCCAAAACACCGGAAAAACAAACAAAAGTGTCCGTAAATTCCGGCACAGGTGGCACTTGTCGCGAAATTCACCTGAAAATCGAAACCTGTGAAAAAGAACTTTTTTTAAAGGACATTTCGGCAATCCTGCTAAATTTAATAGCAAAAATTTCGAGAAAGAATGGCGGGCGGGGAAAATTACAAAAAAAATTATACATTTCCCCGCCCGCCAATCTTTGCCATCACAGACTTAGCTAATTGCCAAAATGAAAAAATTCTTTTTTTTTCTTGTGTTGTCCGGAATCAGGTCAACTTCGCGCGAAAATTTCTGTTGCCGTAACATTCCGGCAAACTTTCGCGAAACCTCTCTTTCGCCATAGATTTCGGCAAACTTTCGCGTGAGACTTTTTCTTTCTCCGTACATTCCTGCAAACTTTCGCGCGAAACTTTCTTTTGCCGCAAAACTCGGTCAGCGACTGATTTTTTTTTTTTTTTTGCAAAGGACATTTCGGCAATCCTGCTAATTTAATAGCAAAAATTTCGGGAAAGAATGGCGGGCGGGGAAAAAAATTAAACGTGCAAGAAATTCCCCTCCCCCCAGTCTTTCCCCAAAAATTTTCTGTAGCTAATTTGCAAATGCCGAAATGTCCTTCGCGAAAAAAAATTCTTGGTGCGCCGCAAATTTCGGACAATATCAGTTACCCGTAAATTCCGGCGCATGTACATTTGTCGCGAAATTCACCGCAAAATTGAAACTAGTGAAAAAAATTTTTGCAAAGGACATTTCGGCAATCCTGCTAAATTTAATAGCAAAAATTTCGGGAAAGAATGGCGGGCGGGGAAAAAAATTAAACGTGCGAGAAATTCCCCTCCCCCCAGTCTTTCCCCAAAAATTTTCTGTAGCTAATTTGCAAATGCCGAAATGTCCTTCGCGAAAAAAAATTCTTGGTGCGCCGCAATTTCGGACAATATCAGTTACCCGTAAATTCCGGCGCATGTGCATTTGTCGCGAAATTCACCGCAAAATTGAAACTAGTGAAAAAAAATTTTGCAAAGGACATTTCGGCAATCATGCTAAATTTAATAGCAAAAATTTCGGGAAAGAATGGCGGGCGGGGAAAAAAATTGAACGTGCAAGAAATTCCCCTCCCCCCAGTCTTTCCCCAAAATTTTCTGTAGCTAATTTGCAAATGCCGAAATGTCCTTTGCAAATTTTTTTTGTGCCGCAAATTTCGGACAATATCAGTTACCCGTAAATTCCGGCACAGGTGGCACTTTTCACGAAATTCACCGGAAATATCAGCTCCAAACCCACAGGATGCCAAAGCCAGGGCAAAGAAGCTGCCATGCACACCCGACGACGCCCGCGGTGAGCAGCGGGCCGGTTCGAGCACCATTCTGGTCCGGAACTGCTAAGGAGCTCTCCAGGCAGCTACGTAAAGACTTCAATTCATCCAAAATAAATTTCTTTTAATTCTTTTTTTTGTAATGTTTGATTTGCGTTTGTTTCTTTTTTACTTTGGGCAGCCACACCCGGCGCAAGCTGCGCGATCGACGCTTCCCAAAAATCCTTCTATTTTGTTTTGTAAAACGCGTGTTGGATTCGCTTTTCTTATCGCTCTTGCGCGCACTCTGTGTTGATCTAGATCGGGCTCGTCTCTCATGGTCGCCAGTATCGAATTCAGTTTGTCAGTCAGCTCCAGAACCTCAGACGTCATTCTCCAGCTTTGCAGTTCCGTGATCAGCAGGCGTACTTGGTAATAACCCAGTTGGTAACAAGCGCTTTTAAGATCGGCGAGGTTCTGGACCGCGGACAACACATTTCGCCAGTCGTCAGGCAAATAAACTCCTGAACTCTTTAGGAACTCTTGCAACGTAGTTATTATCTTGGGGTAATAACGCCCAAGCAAAGGCCGCCGATCATGTATTTTCTCGTTCAACAGCTCGTCTAGCTTAAGCGCTTCCGATACGTGGCCAACAAGGCACCGCGGGCTTTTGCGCAATAGCGCAGCTAACGCGTCTGCTAAGGGCTGCTGCACTGCGTCGGTGATATCTTCCGATGTGTAGGACCTGCGCAAATCCTGGCCCCGCTGGTTTACTAGTTTGACCAGTGGATGGTACTCTAAGTTGCAGGTCTCTTCGTCGGTTTCGACAGCGAAATGCAAGCACGTCCCTCTCGTTTGACTGGCTTGCCCAGCCTGTTATAAAATTTCTCTGTGGTCGTTTTCAACAGCACCTCACCCCCCAAATCTCCGCCTCGTAGCTGCCTGCTTTAAGAAAGAGCTCGTTTCTTTCTATTTCCCTTTTTATGTCGTCCACATGGCAGGTTGAACCGCCACTGCCTGCCGCCAAGGCCATAACGGTGTGTTCAAAGGAATGTACAGCGCTTTCAGGACGACCCTTTGAAGATCATCGAACGTCTTCCACTCTCCAAGCTGAATATTGCCGTTGCCTTTATCGTACAACAAATCTCCACTGTCATTAACTTTGTAAAAATATACGGTAACAGTGGTCATTGAATAGACCTCCTTGTGCGCCGGGTGTATTTCTTTTTACTTAATACTAAAAGGTTCTACCAAAAAAAAAAAAGGCCAAGATATCTGATGTTCAAAAAAAAAGAAGAAAAAAAAATCCCCACCCCGCCAGCGTTCCCTCAGCAATGTTAGTCAAAAGTTTTGTGCTATTGCCTATCTCTGTACAGAAAAAAAAAGGCACGCCTACTAAGAAGGGAAAAAAAAGAAAAATAGATGGTGGCTTTTTTTTGGTGGTGCTGTCCGGGGAATGGAGGGAGGGCCGCGACTATTTTTTTTTCAGGAGCTGTCACTGGAGCGGGGGCGGTGACGGCGGCTCCAGCGGCGGCGGCAGGAGGTCTAGCGGCGGGGACTGCAGCACAAAGTCGGGCGGCAGCTCCGGCGGCAAAGGCAGTGGCAGCGCCAGCGGCACCAGCGGCGGCAGCGGCAGCTCCGTGGGCGAAGGCGGGGGAGGGGGAGGGCACAAGGTTGTCGTCGGGCTGTCGGGCTGTCGCTTTCTTTTCTTGTGGCGTGGGGGCAGGAACTGGGCGTAGCAAACGGACCCCGCTGCGTGGCGGAGCACAAAATCCGACCTGCTGCGCCAGCCGGCCCCCGCGCTGACGGCCGACATGATGTACACGTCGCCGTGGTCCAGCTGGATGCTCACCTCTCTGCCTACGGGGTGCCCGCCATAGTACCAGTGCCAGTGCAGGCCCATGGCGGCGCCGAGCCTCGCACCGATCACGCCGGCCAGGCCGTCGTGGCCGTGCGGCGAGATGCCTTGGCGGCGGTTGTTCGAGTACAGGTTGCCAAATGTGGGACAGTCCCGCGCCTCCGGGATCAGCCCCTCTACCCCGCGCTTCAGCCGGGCCAGCAACTGCAGCCGCCCGAGCGGCACGGCGCCGTCGGCCTCGCCGAAGGCCAGTGTCTGGCAGTTTTTGGGGGGGAGACAGCCGCCGCGCACCGGGGCGGGCCACTCCAGCGCCAGCACCTCGTCTTGTAGCAGGCTGCTAGCGCCCGCTGGTAACGGCAAACCTAAGGCCATGGACCCCAATTCCATGAAACGCCACACGCCACGCCTAATCAACAGCACGCAGGCGTCGCCTTCGAGCGGCCGATCGCCGGGCTCTAGCTCTAGCTCTTCCATGTCGAGCAAGTAGGTCTGCCACCTCAACAGCCTGGCCCTGGCGGCGATCGCGCGTATAGTTTCGCCCGTGAAAGAATCAGAGGGGGCCGCGCAGGGCTCGAACGACACGGTCACGGTGCGGAACATGTAGGGGAGAGAGGAAAATGAGGATTACTGCTTTTTGGTGTCTGGGCAGTTTTTTTTGTAACATTTTTTTTAGGTCAAGGTTTTTTTTTGGCAACAGACGCAAAAAAAAAGTAAGGGTGTGTGCAGGGAGAAAAAAGGCTTCCAAAGAGGAGGAGCGCACGATCATTCTCACATAAAAAAGAGCTTAAGAGGGGGGGGGGGAGGGGGGCCGCCCCCCCCCCCCAAACCGTGCCTCTCCTTTTGTGTCGGTTTTTCTTACTTCTTGTCCTGCGGCCCCCCCCCCCCCTCTCCCACTCCCTGCACAATTGCCAGAGCCTGAAGCGTGCCCCGCCTCCGGCCCCCCCCCCCACCACCCTCCTGCTCTCTCTCTCTCTCTCTCTCTTTACTTTTTGTCTTTCTCTGGTTGCTTTTTTGGCACTAGTACCGTTCTTTCCCTTCATTCCTTTTTTTTCCCGGGCCCTTCTCCCCCCACACCCCCCCGCGACCGCCTTTTGGCCTCTCTCGCTTTCTCCCCCCCCCCCCCCGCCCTCCCTTTCTGCCACCGCCGCTCCTCTAGCAACAACAACAACAACAAAAAAAAAGATAGTAGCGAATGCAGGGCTCGGCCGGTTTGCCCGAGCCCTGCCGTGTCAACTGGGCTGTACCGTCAGCCGCGCCTGGCGTGGCCGCCGCACCCCGTTTCGCGCTAGACGCCTCTGCACGGAAGGCGCTGCTGCAAAGGCTCATCTGCACTCCACAGGCGCTAACGCGGACAGCAGACGACCTGCTGGCCCAAGGCTTGCAGCACTGCCCCGGCGTTAACCTGGCGATGCTGTGGTGCGTCTTCCACAAGAACCCGCACGGCGTCCGGAGTGTGTGCACCAAGGCCCGAAAGATCGCGTGGGTGCGGGGGCAGCTGCTCGCAGGCCTGCTGGCGAGGTTAGGCGCAAAGCCCACCGAGTACGCCGCCCGCAAGACCAGTGCCGAGCAATGGATGTTTGTGCGCCAGTGCTGGGGCCGCGCGGCGCCCCACGCCCAGGACTGCCTGCGGGACGTTTTTGAACAGACCACGCAAGCCGTGCACCGCCAACTGTCGGCCGCACAAATGCGGCGCGTGGCCGACGCGCTGAGTCTGTCGCAGGCAATGATCGGCGACCAACTGTCGTTGCGGCTGGTCCCGCGCGGTGTGCAGCCCGTGCAGGAAATCCCGTTGTTCCTGGACCGCGCAGCGGTGGGCCGCGGCCGTGTGCGGCTGTGGCTGCGGCTGTACCGCTGTGCGGGAGCCGAGCACGCGCTCAACTGGGTACCCGACGACGGACACGGACAGCTGATCGAGGCCACGCCCGCCGACGGGCGCGACACAAATGTACTGGCCGCGCTGGCAAATGTCGCCGAGGTGTCGCCCGCCTCGTACGTTATTGTGTCGCTCGTGCGCAAGGGCGGCAGCCTGTGCGGGCTGCGCGCCTGTGCCGGCCCGGGGTACTGCGAGGCGGACTGGAGCGGGCTCGACAGCGGCCGCGAACGCTGGTACACGCACGAGCTCGCGCCCTGGTGTGTACAATGTCTGCGCTGGCCCGCGTGCGTCGCCGGGCTGGTCGGGCAGTACCTGGGGCCCGTACATTTCTAGTTCGTGCCATTGGCTCTTTTTTTTGTCCGCGGGACACTTTCCCCCTCCTCCCTTTCGATTCACTGTTTTTCTTTTCTCTGTTTGGTGAAGGGGGGGGGGAGGGGGAGGCGGTGGGGGGGGGGGGCAGAAAGGGGTGGGGGGCCGGAAGGGAGAGAGAGAGAGAGTGAGAGAGAGAGAGAGGGGAATGGAGCGCCAAGGGATTTATACGACGACGTTTCTTTTTTCTTTTTCCTGCCACAGCCCTTACCCGCCTAACTTTGAAAAAAAAGGACTGAGAGAGCTGGTCGTTTTCTAGGGCGGCTCTGTTTTTTTTTTAATTTAGTTGTTTTCCTTTTCTAACTTTAAGAAGAAAAAAAAAGGCGCAGAAAAGCAGGAAAAAAAAAGAAGAGATAAGCCAGATTTTTGTTTTTCTCGGACCCCCCCCCCCTTCTCTCTCTCCCGGCCGCTGTCCCTGATCGTTTTCTTACAAACCAAATAAAAACGATTCAGACATGAGCTTGCTGAGAGACATAACGGTGGTGTGCAACTATGATACCCTCGCAGAACTACCTTGCTTCTACGCTAGGAAAAAAAAAAGTTTGCTGATTGTAGAGATGCAGTCACTTCCTTCACTTTGGCGTAATGCAGACTATCACGCAGCCATGCAGGTCAGTGACATGTCGAACAGTGCGCAGGATTACTGGTGTTTATGCAAATTGCCGTATTACTTCCCGTACTTTCAGAACCCGGGGGCCTACACATGCAAGCTCCAAAACAACCCCACCGAATTCACGACCGTTTGCTCACTAGAAACCAGCACCGGCATCGACTTCAACAAGTATGATCTGACCACGTATTGTAGCAGCCCTGGCAGCATATGCACAAAGATATGCAAGCCTGGCTATTATACTCGACAGCAAGACAGCCCATACGCATTATGTCCTTTATTACAGGAGTTCCCATACAGTACGAAACGGGCACCTCTGTACGGATCTTGGATCACTCGAGACTATTGTTACAACGACAATGAATGCAATCCAGCTAATCAATTAGGCTGGCGTAATCCGTGCCACCCGCAGGCGATATGCCAGGATACTGACGGCAGCTTCACGTGCACGTGTAACGCATCGGCCTTCTTAATCAACGATCCTGTGCAGCAGGGCAAGGGTTCCACTGGCTGTGTGGCCATGCCCTGTGTGCCGTACCTCCCAAGGGGCCCGGAGTACGGCACGCACTGCAACGGGCTGATGCCAGGCGGCTCCTGTACCCTGTTCTGCTCGGCCGGCTACGTCGACAACAACAGCGGCAGAGGGGTTGTGTACACCTGCCCGCAAGCAGGGCAGGTATTGCCGGCCCTGGCCGGCGGGCTGGTCTGCCGCCTGCTCGCTACGAACGAGCTGCTGAAGAGCATGGGCAATCTGCAGTTCGAAACACTGCTGATGATCGAAGAGACCAAGCTGCTGTGGGCACAGGCGGACCTCCTGCTGGGCGACTTGGACAGTGACGGGACCAACGACGTAGTATTAACGTACGGTAGTACGGCAGACAGCGGGGGGTCTACCTACGTGCTCGTCAGCACCACGAGCGCGGCCCCGTCCCCGCTTTTCAGGCGCCTGAGCGCAAGCACGCTCCATGGCCGGGCACAGGTTTCATGCGGTGCGCTCTGGGGCGTGACAGATCAAGGCGGCATACTAACAGCACGTCGGTGGGGCTGGCCGCCCCCGGAAGCAGACGGGGCGGAGTGTCAGGGGCAGACCCTGGGCGCGCGTTCCATCCGGGTCGGCAACGGTTGCCTCCTGAATCTGGTGCCAGTGGCTACTAGGAAAGACCTCCTGTTCACGTTGTCATCGTGCCCTGGCTTCGGGACCTGGTACCCCGCGACGTCAGGAGAAGCGCCTTTATTCCAGTATTACCTGTACAACTGGTCTGATACCAGGTGGAGCCCGGGTGCGTTCCCGGGCGCGGCCACAGCGGCTCTCAACCCCGCGTGGGCCACGCCGCTCCTAGACAACGCAACGAGTGGAATCGCCTTGGCGGGCCAATGTAACCTAAACGTTTGGCTGGAGAATACCTACATTAATTCGCGGCTGCTGTGGTCACCTTCATCGTCGGACAGAGTGGTGCAGTGCCTGTCGATCCCGTCCGCTCGATCAGCGCTGGCCGTCACGTCGGCCGGCTCTCTGCTACTCGTCTCGACAACGCAGGACCCACGCAACGGCACCTTTACGGTCGACGAGATTGCCACCAGCGTCGGACAGGTCCACTACTGCGGCGGGAGCGCCAGGCCGCGGCTGCGGCTCGTAGTGCTGGACCCGGCGGGGCGGACCGCACGAATACTCGCGCAGAATCCAGTCAACGAACGTGCCGCCTTTGACATCGCCGCCTCGTTGGACTTGCCGGGCTTGTCCAACAACATCTTCATGCGGGTGGCGTGCCTAAAGCTGAGTCTCGACGAGCGCGAGGACTACAATCTGCTCATCGCGCGGCTGCTGACTGGCCAGACGTCGCTGAACCAGTCTTCGTTCCTGGTCAGCGTGCCGGTGACACAAACTACGGGCGGCAGCGCGCTGCGGTTGCTGGACCGCTGCGCTTTTGTCAAATGTACCGCCAATGCCACGTGCGAGCTGCTCAACACTTGGCCCCGCTGCCGCTGCTTCTGTGTGCCGTGTACGTGCGGCGCCTCGGCAACCAGAGTGTCTCACCGGACAACACGGACCGCGTGCTCCCGGTGGTGTGGCGCTGCCCGAACGGCGCCGACCCGCTGTCGTGGTGCACCGCGCGGCCGTCGTGTACAGTCGAGCCGGGGCTGCCGCAGCCCGCGGTGCCAAGGGCGCCGCACTAGTACTACGTCAACTGCCCCGACTGCCGCCTCGAGCTGTGGTACAACACGACTGCAGATGCCGACTGCTACTACCTTCTGTCAAGCGCGGGGTGGCCCGTGCTATCTACGACCGCGACCCGCCTGGAGGCCAGCTTCGTCTGGTCCGTCCTGGGCCCCCCTCCGCGGGGCTACGCAGTTGTCGAACTGGACGGTAGCAGCCGGGCCGGACATTTGTGCTACCAGGCGCACGAGCTGCTGCAGAGCTACAGCTGCGCCTTTCCGTTCGTCCTGGGCGAGCTGTCGATGGCTGTGGTGTGCTCGGCGTTGGCGCGCGTAACTTGGCCCTGTGGGCCCGGTTACTCGCAAATTTCTTGTGAGCTTCTGCAGCCCAACGGCACGCGTTACCGGTGCCGCGCCAACAGCTCGAAGATGTTTGTGCTCGACGGCACGGCCGACGCCAGGATGCTGTCGGGCGACTGCGGGCTGTTGCCGGGCGTTCGAGCTAATAGCGGACTTCAACTGCAGCTGGCCCCTAGCCCCGGCGCCGGAGCCAGCTTTTTGCGAGATCGCGGCGCATGACCAGCTGTGGCGCCTGGCATGCTCCTCTTCGGCAGAAACGTGGTGCGGCCCCGAAGGCTGCGTCGGCTGTCCATTGGTGGACGTGCAGCTGGCGCGCGCGGAAACGCGCGCGCGTGCCTCGGGTCGGGAGGCGTTCTGGGCCGGCAGCGACGGCGCGGCGGTTTTGGACAACTACCCCTGGCTGGCGCAGTCGCCCGGGGGCGTGGCCGAGCTGTTGTGCCAGCAGTGTTTCCCGCCTGAGATTGCACTCCCGACGATGGCCCCCACCGTGCTGTTACAGAACTGCCCTTACGCTTGTACCACCGAGGCCTATTCGCTGCTGGGTACGGCGTGCTCTTACCACGCCCTGCGCTGCACGCAAGACAGCGCGGGGTCGTACTTGTGCTGGTCCCTGACGGACCGGCTGGCCTGGCTAGCGTGCGGCGTAAATCCGGTGGTCGTGGCCGCGGCCGCCGGCGGCGACTGCCGACAACTGCTGACTTTGCAGCCGAGCGAGCTGCACTGCTGCTGGCCGCCGCAGCGCCTAAACACCAACACTGCGCCAACCGAGTTGCAGGTCGGGGGCTGTGTCTTCCTTGTAGACTCAGCCGACAACTACGCAGTGCCTGGCCAATTGCCACCGTACTACTGCGCTGTCGTAGCGGGTGCGCAATACGCGCAGAACGTGACTTGGACGTGCGGGGCTACCACCGTACAGTGCGCGCTCACTGCGGCGCAGGGGCAGACCAACGAGACAGGCGCGAGCTGTGCAGTTGCAGGCTCAAACGACCGTTGCCACCTGCTGCTGCCAGCGGCGGCTAATGCTAGCACGGCTTGCGCGCGCCTCGTGCGTTACTGCGCACGGGTTCAGCCAGACCTGGTGCGGCAGCAGCTGGTGACGGGTTGGCACTCCTCGACCGAGGGGTGCAGCGCCGTCCTGACACCGTTTGTGGTGCTGGCGTGCCCGCCCGGACGCAACGTGAGCTGCGGGGCCGAGCTGTGCCTGGCGCAGCTGCCGCCGTTCGTTGACGACGCTGGTTGGTGGCGCTGCGCCGCCGACCATCAGTGGGCTAGACCCACGCAATGGAGGGCGACGTGCGGGGGGCAATCGATTTCGTGCAGCGCGACCACCGGGGAACGCTACGTTTGCAGCGGCAACGGCCGCTGGCGCCTGTTCAACTGCACGGTGGACTACGCTGAGGTTCTGGCGCTCGGCGCGTGCGCTGCGGTGCTGGCGGCGTGCCCCGCAGAGCTGCCGCACGCGCCGGTGCGCGCAAACCCCACCAGCGACGGGACCGTGGTGTGGGCGAACGGGTGGCGCTGGTCCTGGCCGCAGGTACAAATGCTGTTGGCCGGCCGCGTGCTCAGCTACTGCGAACTGGGCCCGGACGAGGACGTGTTGCGCGCGCCGGTGCCGCCCGCGTGTGCCGCGCGGCCCCAGGGCTTGACGGTCCTGGTGCAGTACTGCAGCGCGTTGCCCGTCCACTGCCTCCCGCAGGACTTTGGCCGGGCGCTGCAGTGCGTGAATGAGTGCGAGCTGAGTGGCCAGTGCCAGACGGCACGACTGCCGGAGCTGCGTGGCGGCGGCTGGTGGTTGGACAGCCTGCAGGACGAGCCAGCAACCACCAGTTGCTGCTGGCTCGGGACGGATCACGGCGCGCTCGCGGGAGGTTTGCGCCCCGCGCTGCAAACCCAGTGCGTGACGTACTGTGGGACGGGGCACAGCCCGTTGGTGAGCGCATGGTCCGAGGCGGATTGCGAGCTGTTGTTTCCGTGCCCCCATGGCCTGTGACAGTAAAAAAGTTTTTCCCCGCCCCCATTTGTTTCCCCAGAATTTTTCTGTGGGCTAATTTGCAATTGCCGAAATCGCTCCAAAAAAAATTCTGTGTGTGCCGCAATTTGCGGCAAGACACCACAAGTGTCCACAAACTGCGGCGTTTTCTGCAATTGGCGCGAAATTCACCGAGAAACCGAAACATTTGAGAATTCTTTTTGGCAAAGGACATTTCGGCAATTTCAAATAGCTAGCGAAAATTCTTGGGGCGGGCGGGGGAAAAGAAATTTTATGTCTAATTTTCTTCCCCTGCCGCCACTCCCCCCCCCGTCTCACTCACTTTCTCTCCTTCTTTCTCTCTCTCTCTCTCTGCTCTGTTAATGTACTCTGTTGGGAGCTAAGGATGATTCACCACGTTAGGAATGAAGGCGAGGAAGCGGAAATTGTGCAGGGGTGGACTTGCCAGCCCAGCCACATATCGATTGCGCCACGCACGGGCAAGCACGCGCGCAGGTAGGCGAGCGCCTCGCACCGGTACAACAGTGCCACCGTGCCGGACGTGTGGTCGCCGGCCAGAGAGCGGAACAGCCCGGGCGCGACCGCGACCCTGTCCCAGGCGAGGCGGCGGCCGCGTACCTTGGTGTACAGCGTGATCACGCCCCAGCGCGCGGTCTTGGTCGCGAGCAGACGTTCCACGCCGGCAGTGTCAGAGAGCAGGGCATCGTCCTCCAGGATGAGTATGCTGTTGTTGACCGTGTTACAAACCTCGGCGAGTGCGTGCTCCCACAGCCACACGTGCGACAGCGCCAGGGCGTACTCCTTGCGCGACAGACCTTTTTCGCTTACCCACCCGCGCACTTGCAGCGATGCCACTGTCGTTGGCTGTCGCGCGTCGACTCCGTGCCACACGAGACAGTGGCGACCCGCGTCGCGGAAAACGTGGCACAAATGCAGTGAGTTGTGGGCGCGCCACGAGCCATGGTCGGCTACTGATAGCACGAAGACGATGTAGTTCGGGGCTGCACGATCTGTGTGGCGCGGCGGCCACAGCACAGTGACCATCGCACAGGCCGCCAAGAAGGCGGCACTGCACACAAAGCCCCAGTTCTGCCTGCTTACGCAACCTTTCATTTTGCTGTTGTTGTGCCTAGCTGGGCCAAGAAGGGAAAGTGCGCTTCGCAATTCTTGCCCTGGCCTCCCGTTTTTTCATACCCACCCCCCCTCCCCCCTTTCCTCCTGCCTCCTTCCCGTCTGTCGTTTGAAGTGGCAGGGTTGGTGTGTGGGAGGGCGGGGGGTCGAGAAGGGGAGGAACGGCGCAACTGTTTAGCTAGCCAGAAAAGGGGGGGGGGCCGGAGCGTAGCTATTTTTGTATTTCCTTTTTTTTTCCTTTTCTCTCTCTTGCCTCATTTCGGTCAGGTCGTTCAGTGCCTGATGGCCGAGTTCCTTCCAAGACCAATGCGCCAGCTATCTGCACTCGAAACAAATGTGAGACAAGAAGAAGAAGACGATGAAGAGAAGTACACCGAGAATTCTAAGCTCCTTCGTGTACACCGACAATTGTCGCGCTGATGCTCGCGAGTACTCGCTGGGTGGATTATCGCGACTGGTAAAACAATCACCCGTGGTTGGTAGGCGTGTTTCTAGCCACGTGCGCGGTCCAGATAGCGCTGTTCTACTACGACTGCGTGCTGCACATGGGCCTCCTAGCGCTGTTCCTGATAAGTGGCACAGTGGTGCTGGCAGACCTCGTGCTGCTGCGCGCCGACTCTACTATTGTGTTCGACACCTGCGCCGTGGTCGACGCCTTCTGCGTCCTGTGTTTCTGCTGGTGCCTGCAGAGCTATTTGCCGTACAGGAACCTCTACGCGCTGCTGGTGCTGCTGATCGCTTCGTCGGTCACCTTCTTCGTCGAGATCTGGCGGCCGTACGGTTCCGTGCTCGGCAACCTGAGCCTGCTGTGGCGCACGGAGCTGCCGGTGCAAGCGCGCGGAACGCTGGGGGTGATCGTCATGTCCACCGTCACGTGCGCCTACGTGCTGTGGCAGCTGGAACGCGCCATGCACCATACCGCCAGAAGCAATAGCTACCGGGCCTCGCTGCTCCTGTTTTGCAATCTGGTAGAAATGGTCTTTCTCATGGGGCTAGGGCTGACGCGGGTCATGGAGGGCGCCAGGGCCCTGCGCACACGGTTTCAGAACACGATCCCGCGGCCCGCCGCCTTGTAAAAGTTTTACGGTGAGCGACAGAGGGCTCTTCCCAAAACAAACAAAAAAAGATTAACCACCAGAAAATAAAAAAAACAGGTGGCAGAAAGGGAAAAAAAATTGGGGGGGGGGGGGGGAGAAATGTGGGCGGCGGCAGGCTTTGCTCCCGGTCTTGGGTTTTTGGACACTGTGGGGCCGCGAGGTGAACTCCCCCCCACTCCCTCATCTTTTTTGGCGCCTTTTGGCAGGCTTTTTTTTTTTCCTTTGCTCCGGCCCCCCCCCCCCCGGCTCTCCCCACATTTCTCCCCGTCTTTTCTACCGCCGGGCCCCCCCCCCGCCCCCCCCCCCCCCTCCCGGCTCTCCCCACATTTCTCCCCGTCTTTCCTACCGCCGCCCCCCCCCCCCCTCCGTTCCCTCTCCTTCCCGCGGGCCCCCCTCCCCGACAAGAAAATTCGTGTGACTCCCGGGGGAAACGGGAGGGGGGGGAGAAAAGAAAAGCACTTTCAACCTTCTGGTAGAGAAATCCGGTCGACGCGCAAAACCAAAAATGACCGACGTGCAGAACCCCCGGGACGCAGACCTGACCACTCCCCAGCCTGAAAAGAAACAGCGGACCGAACCACCACAAGTAGCGGAAAGTAAAAAGGAAACAGCGCAGGAGTTCGTGCTGGTGCGCCGCGGGGATGCCGGTTCCTCCAACCCCGAATGGTGTGCGCAGCGGTACGGCTGCATCGCGTACTTCAACGAGAAAGCCCGCGACGAGGACGCGCTACAGGAGCTGATCGCGCCGCTGCTCAAGGAATCCGCCGCCGCCGGCACCGCGGTGGTCAGGGCCCTGGTCGGCGCGCGTGCCCTGGCCCTGCACTACGCAGAAAAAGAGAGCCACGCCGAGAAGAAGCAGAATTGTCAGGGCTGCGCGTGGAAGAAGTGCGACGGCCCGCTGTGCCACGAGATGCTGCACAAGGACGAGAATTGCGCCTGCGGCTTCGGCTCGGCCAAGGGGCGCCCTACCTATGTAAATTACACCTAAACATCCTATAGGCTTCAGTTGTCGGATAGCTGGCTTGTAGCCTAGTCATTGCTCAAAAGGGGAAGACTGCCCTTTCTAGGTCCTGTCGTGGCCGGCAGAATGTTGTGCAAGGTGGTGGCAGTATGTTCCATCTCTGCCCAAAACTGTGGATGCAAGTTAGCCTCGTACCGCATGGCCCGGGCTGGTCTAGCTGTGATGTCATTGACCTTCTCAGCTATAGGATTGCCATCTTTGTCACCTGGAGCACTAGTCTTCCAAATGAATTGAAGCGGCTTCCACCACTTCATGATTTCAGGTGGGACATCGAACTCGTTATCACAAGTGATCTGTCTGACTTTCCTTCCTGTTTGCCTCTCAAACCATGCTACAGCTTGCTTCAAACACTCCACAAACTCGTTCTTATATCGTAAATAAAATTATTTGATGTACCCCGAATAATCATCTGTTACGCAAAATTTATAGTACTTACCGTGAATTGACAGGACCGCCCATGGTCTGGAAGTATCTACATGCAAGATCTCACAGGGGTAACTCGCTCTCCTAATTCTATTAGCCTTAAATCGGGGCAACACTTTAGCTTTCCCCATCATACAGGCTTCGCAAAATCTAACTCTATCCTCGCTTCCTGTCACTTTTCTACCCATTGCCTTGCCTAATGCATAGGTCTTTGGTAATGCTTTATGACCACTACACTGATGCATGACATAAATGTCAATCGGTTTGTCTTTCTCGCCTTTCTCAGGATACATTGCGTATAGCACGCTGCCTTTAGCTTCCTCGTTCTCACTTACTCTCGCTTGCTTGCTCTCTTTTTCTCGGGGATTCCCGCCCCGCTTACCCCGTCTTCTTCTTTCTCTCTTTTACCTTAGGGTTGTAACGCTCGTTTATGTTGAGGGGCTTATCCTTTTCATTGTCCCAGCGTTAGAGCATGCCAGGTGTAGTTTTTCCCTCACGATCACGTCACTCTCTTTTACTCTTATGGGGCGTTTGAGGATTAGAAGTTGCCCATTCTGGTGAATGATAGACCGATGATGGTTGTGGTCCATGTTTCCTGTGGACATTATGTTGACCGGTACCCTAGTGTCTAACAACATATCTTTCTTACCAAAACTGGCTTTCCCGATCCATCTATTCTTGTTAATCGTGCTTCCCCCATGTCTCTCACAGTACTGTCTCCGTTTCCTGTGACTAAGCTGACTGGTTCTATCTCTCGAACGTTGCGCAAGATGTGTGGTGTACAGGCTATGTCTCTTGACGATTCACTATCCTGTACTATCATCTTCTCTTTTCGACCTACCGTCGTGCTGTCGTCAACCATGAGGTTGTGATCCTGTTCCTCATCCTCCTCATTCTCTTTCTTCTGGAGCCTGTCCTTCCTTTCTCTCTCGAATCTCTCCTCATACATCCAGTCAAGCGTGCTTCGCAGTACGATCTGTAGCTTATGAGTATTCCTGCTCCCATCTCTTCAGAGGTTCTAGAGTGTTCTAAGTTTTTCGGATCGTACTCATCATCCTCCTCTAGGTCTGAGTGTCCGTCTATTTCCCGTCTCTTCCTATCAAACTCTTTCTTCCTCTGTGCTGCCTGTTCCGGGCGCCGGCTGAAGAACTTGTGTGCATCTCCTGAGTGTAACTTACGCATATGCATTCAGTGTACTCCCTCTCGCTTCTACCTCATGCCATATCTTTATCAAGTGGGGCATCGATCGCACTATGACAAGGGCAAATTGATTGTCGTGATTCTTGGCTAAGTCGAGTGTCCCATAATCTATTATAGCCAACAGTTCTGAGTATAACTCGTTCTCTTTGCCGTCCGGGTCGTAACACAATCCCTCTTTCACTACTATCGGTTCTGCTCCCTTCGTCAGTGCGTATAGCAACCTAGCTATTTCAGTCTTCTCAGGTCTTGGATGTCCTTCGCTATGTCTGTACTCACACTCCCACTTAGCTCTTTCCCTAGCTTTCGTACTTTGAGTGTTCTTAGCTGCTCTTTTCTCTATTACTGTCTGTCTTGTGATCAGTGGCGTGCCTGCTGCATGCTTCAGAAGTAATTCGTTAGCAGACTAAAACACATCTGTCAACAGTCCGTCTGCTTCAGCCAATCTCTCTCCCTCCTTTTTCGTCATTCTCACAATGTCTCCTGTCTCATCGTCCATTATACACAGGTTGTTCAGCTGTTCACTTATTCTCTTAAAGTCTTCAAGCCTATCACCTTTCCGTGTTCTGTGTCTCTTTTACTGCTCTTCCCCACAGGTTTGTCGTGTGTGTGTGTGTCACTGGCTTGTTGTGCTTGTGATTCTACACTGTCTCCTACTCTGTCTATCGGGGATGGACCTTGTGGCAGTAACGATGGGGGCCAAGACTTCCCTTCTCTTGTCCCTCCTACATGCTCATCAGCCTCATCGAATGTTATCTCTTTTTCAGCTCTAGTCCCACCGGTCCTTGCCTCATTTCCTGGCAAAACAGCATCATTCCGTGAAACTGAACTAACTACTTTCTTACCGGGTTTTTCGACACTTTGCTTGTCTTTTCCCCCGATATTTGCAGAACCTAGCGAGTCTTTCTTCACGGGTTTTGCCGTATCTTTGAGCGAAACTTGCTGTGCTCTCGCCCCTTTCCCTCCCTCTCTCTCTGTATTCGTATCATCTCACTCTCTGATGGAAAGTCACGGGAAGGGCGTGGGCGACGTGATGGGCCTTGTAACAGGTCAATAGACGGAAATAGAGGGTCTTGGCGAGCATGGTACCCGCAGAAATCTGCATGCGCTAGCCTTTTTGCTTCCTCTCCCGCCTTACCCCAACTCCCCCCCTGTCCAAACTTAACCCCACACTGCTCTCCTTTCCAGTTAAGCCGTTGACAACGAATGGTTAGTGGGCCTGTTGTGTTGCTCTGAGGAGTGGATGTAGTGGGATGTGGTGTTTCTTTCTTTGTCTGTCTAGAGTTCTGAGGGGGTGTGGGTGTTGGTTTCTCTCTTTCTTTCCGTTTCTCTTTTACTTTTGATTGAGAGGGTTTTGGTTGCAATGGTGAGGGTTGCACGCGTTGCGTGGGTGGTGAGGTAGTGAGGGCAGGAGTTGTTGTTGTAGAGGTGTCGGGGTGTTGAGCACTAGTGAGAGTGCGTTGTGGAGGGTTGTGGGGTCTGTCTCGGAGTGTGTTTCAAGCCAATGGAGCACTCGACAGTTCCCCCCCCCCCCACGGGCTCTAGTGGGTTGTTCTAAGGGTTTATTAATTTATTGTCACTTTGCTCCGTTTGGGGCTCACTTTCCTCCTCGCCCTCTTGCTCAGCTTCACGAGCAATTATTCTTTCCCCACTTTCAATGTTACCCTCCATTGCATCCTCTCCACCCTCCATAATGACTAGCTCGTACTCTTCCTCTTCAGAGCTGTCTTCCCCCTCAGACTTATTTCCTTCTTCCTCTTCACCCTCCTCTCCTACTTCTCTCCTCATTAGAGTAACTCCTTTGGCTCCTTCTTTCGAAACTTGCCATTCTTGTCTCTCTGCTTTTCTTTAGAGGAGTTAGAGTGAGAGAACTTTGAACTGGTTCTTTAGAGGAGTTAGAGTGAGAGAACTTTGAACTGGTTCGTTTGGGGTTTGACTTAAGTTTGGGGCAAAAACGCTTAGTGTGTCCAGTTTGGTAGCAGTGGTAGCATGTTGCCGTGAGCCACCATTCCTGCTCTGAACTGTCACTATTCCCATCACCTTCGCCCTTTTCCCCTTTCCCGTTCTTTGTCCATTTCTTTTGTTTTTCTCTCTTTCCTCCTTTCTCTCCTCCCTCTCCCTCTCCAAACAGTAGATTCGCTCCCTTACCCTCTCTCTTTCTCTCTTTCTCCTTCCTACGTTCCTTTCTGAGTCGCTTCTGCTTTGCTTCCCACAACACGTAAATCTCTCTTGCCGACTCTACCATATCATCATGTGATGGCCTGCTCGCTCCTGCTAATCTATAATGATCGTTAAGATATGCAGGCCCATAGGCCTCATGCTCTGCCAGCTTCTCTAACAACCCATTTACTGCTTCTTCTCTCTCAAAAGGCTTCCCTCTCAGGGCCTCTAGCCAGTTCTTCTGCAGTAGATGTTGTGTTAGATACTCATCCATATGATTCCTCTGTCGGTCTCGGTCTCATCTCTTTAAATGCTTTCTCCTCTATATTATATTATCTCGCCGCACCACTTAGCTTACCGTATTTTTCTTTGACAAATGCCGACTTTCTCAACGGGCAAGGAACCTTTTTGCTGCGGAGAAATTGAATCACTTTAGATTCCGAGAATGCTGTTGTTACGAGAAGTTGGAACATTCTGCAGCGATGCAGATATTGCTGCTCTTCTCTGTATCTCTTCTTTCTCAGCAAGTACACATCCTTGTTGGTTCTTGTCATCGCTCTTTTCTTCTTTCTGTTCGCCCTATCCTCCCAAGCTTTCTTCTCTTCCTTTGAGAGGCCTTTCCAGTTGGCAGGTTTCTCTGTCGCTGTCTTCTGGTCTTGTGGTGTTTGGCTTCCTCTCTGTCTCTGTTGTCGTGGTTGTTGTGTCTCTGTTTCATCTTCTTCGTCTGATCCCTCCGGTGTGTCTACCTCGTGTGGTTCTCTCGGTCCTTCCATTTCTTCTGCTTTTCTCATCCTGTCTCTATCAAAACCATATATTTGTTTTTGTCGCTTTATGGTCTTGGAAAGCATCAGGAAACATATCCCCGAGTGTTGTGCTAATCCCGTAGGCAAACTCCTCTATCTGGTAATAGCAACTCTGTAAATCTTTTTTGTTTCCGCTAAACACCGGTGTGTGAGACATTAATTGTCTCATGGTGCCGAAATTCGTTTCCCCAGCGGCTCATAACCGTTGATTAGGTAATTACCCGGTCACTCACGGACCTAATACCTTTACACTCCGATTTGCTGAGGGACTCCGTTAGAAGCCACGATGCCAATGGACACTTTAATTCGCAAGTAGATAGCAGAACTGACAAACTCAAAGGTAATAACGAAACTGAAATAAAGTCCGCACGACTGCAATTATTGCACAATGATTATTGTCCAATCCTGAAATGCCAATATAGACCGTTACGTCCGTTTCCATTAGTGACTAGAACTATACGGTCATTCGACTATACGAATAAATTACTTACCAGTCACAAAGCAATTACTAACAGTAAACGTAGTTATCCTACCAACGAAGCATTCTTGCATCTAACCAGTACCTTTTTACCTAGTCCCTCCGGCTCGAATTTTTTTTGGTTAAAGGGGGTTGTCAGCGTCCTTAACGCTATTGTCTTTTTTTTAACCAGACACTGTTGAGAGGGTGGCCTCTTCGTTCTTTGGTAATTTCATTAGTTTCCTTGCTGTTTTATTCACTATCTTTATGTTCATAGGGACCCCTGACGCTTGGCAAACACCATGATGCGCAACCTTCGTGCTAATTCGCCAGTGGGCACTGCAGTAGGAACAAAAGACTGGGGAAAATTCGACAACCCCAAATGTACTGGCTTAATTATTGATGGTTACCGCTTATCTCGCCCAAGCAATCGTCCAAAAGCCATGTACACACCTGCCGACTACCGTGACAATACACAAAAAAGAAAGGCAGAAACCCTCGACAACAAGAGCTTGTCGGACAGTTCTAAAAAAGCATGTCAGGAAAAAAAACAAGCCGCAGCGTTCTGTTGAATTGTCTTTTCTTGCTTCCTTACCCCGTGGATCTCCAGTACAGTGTCGTAGAATAGTCTTTGACTCATTGTTTACAAAGCTGAGGGGCTGGACCCCGGGTGACAAAAGCTCATAGATGATCAAACAAACCATACCTGTTAGCTTCAACCTTGCCTCATTCAAACAAGCATTCACAACCCCACCTGCTCTCACAGACAGCAAGACATCATTCACGACTCTGCTAATCGCTTTGGCATCCATAATATATCTTGGATGCATCTGCTTTCGGTAACTTGTTACTGAAAGCAGATGCATCTATGGCATATAGATGGCATACACACAGTAAAGCACAACATTTGAAGTTTGGAGAGGGGAAGAGAAAAATGACATCAAGAGAGATGAAAACATGGGAGAGACAGCACCCAGGAGAGATGGCACCCACAGAAACCAACACAAAACATGGAGTCAAACTTGTTTTCACACAACACAAAGACATAATATTGCATAGACAAACCGAAAGAGACAGCAGAAGACATCGCAAAAGACCAACAAGAGGGGGCACAACACACACTACATTGTGAGCGTAGCACTAGAAGAAGACCCACTAGGTAAGGGGTGGAGGGTAGCTAAATATGTGAGAGAGCATGGGGACGAGAAGAAACAGGGAGACAAGGTCATGGTACACAGCCACAAGTGGCTCGTCGTCATCGCTGCTGCTTCCTCCCCCTGGTACCACATCTTCGAGGCAGTGATGCTAAGGATGCATGTAAGGTGTATAAATTTCCCCCCTTAAGCTCTCGTATGCCCTCATAAAGTCTTTCACTACCTCTGGCAAAGTTCTCACCTCTCGCCTTGACAAGCCTCCCCCCCTTTTTTTTGCATAAGTCGTATGCATAGTAAAAGGCAGGAGAATTCGATAACGATGAAGGGAGAAGGCTTCCTCCTCTTCTTCGTTATCGAAATCCCAAGGGCATGTTTCCATGCCCACTTGGAAGGCTTGTCAGGGGGGGAGGTGAGGACTCTGCGTGCGGGCAAAAAAGTAGAATCTGGTGTGAGCTCCCTACTCATATGCCCCTCCCTCCTCGTCATCGTTCTGAATCTTCTTCTTTTTTTGCTGCTGCTGTTGCTGCTGCTGCACAGCCTGCCTCACCACATCCCCCTCCTTCCCCTGCCAGCCTCTGCTCAGCCCAAGTCCCCACTCCCCCCCCCCCCTCCCACCTGCAAGCCCACACTCACCCCTCCCCCCCACCGAACCCAACACACCCGAACCACCTAATCACAATAAAGAGTGGTTGTCCCCGCTAGCAGTAACACGATCGCCCAGCCCTGCAACAGCCCCTGCTCCTTCCACTCCTAATGGTAACCACTCAGACTCAGATTAGGAATATGCAGTGCGTAATAACCATGTAGTTGTTATACATACTCAAACACCACTTGCTATATTAATAAAATAATATTACCGGCAGCTTATTCAGCGTGCGTTCTAAGTTGTTACAGCATAAAACTGGTTTTGAAACATATGGTCAAGTGGAACGGTCACGTGAGTAAAAAAAAAAGTCACAGTATTAATCAAAAATAATGCATGTAGTTGTTATACATACTCACACAACACTTACTAGTATATTTATGAAATAATATTACCAGCAGCTTGTCCAGCATGTGCGTGAACTTGAGCAAGCTTAAAACCGGTATTGAAACACAATGTTCATGGTGCATCATGCGGTCAAACATTCGTAAAAAAAGTCACAGTATTAATATTAATAACTAATACTGCACGGCCGGACGATATTAATAGCAAATATTAATGTATTAATGTATTTCAGAAGGAGAGCACATGAATTTAAGAATTTAACTGCTCTACGATTGTTTCCGGACGCTGAATTACGAAGTTCCATGTCTCGCCTGGCTCCCGGCGGTCGTTGATGCAAGTGCGCTCCATGTGGCGCAGCATGCGGCCTTGTTGAACAAACGCTCGGCCGCACCACGAGCACACAAACTTCTTCTCCCGCACCTCCACTCCCTGTTCTACAAGCAGGCGGGCAACGCATTGCTTGGTAAGCATTTCCATCAAAAACTTACTGCGGCGGCTGTTAGAACGAAAATAATTCTGTCCGTTATGATTATTCCTTTGTTCTAACGATTGGCAAGAAGCCCAGTAAATGGAACCATGCCGAACTAAGAAATCGTTTGCGTGGCAGCATAACCAGTGGATGTAAGGGGTAATGATTCAGAAGTTGTTGAGGTATGTAGGGACCCGCATAACGTCTTTGTACAAAACATCCCTCTGCCCACCCCCCATCAATGGGTCCCGCACAGGGAGCTTAGTCTTTGCATCCCGCACCCTCGCCTCGGGGCGCTGCTGTCCTTTTCTGCCCCTCACTCCCCATACACCTGATTCCATTTTGGGGTGCAATGGTTGCGCACTTGTCTCTGTAAGCAGTCTGAACACCGTGGTAGTGTACTCCTGCCATTCCCAAGCTTGCTGCGAAGAAAAAATTGTGTCTGGATTGTTGAGTATCAACCACTGACAGTGCCATGCATTCCAAAACTGCTTTATTCTGTCCCACCTACCTAAATGCAGAAGCGGCGAAAAGTCAACAGTTACTTTATCCTCCAGCACTTGTCCAAAGAGACGCCGTAGCACTTGGCCACTTTCGTGGCCACTGAATTCGTAGGTGTTAGCACCATCGCTGGCCTTGACTGCAGTGATTTTTACTTCGTACACGCCTGCATTGTGTAAAATAACTTCCAGACTGGCAACAATGTCCTCCTTTTTGCGTGGCAACAATGCACATTCTTTCTTGCCGAAGAGCCAAAAAAACTGCACTTCCTCCTCCATGATTTCCTTGAGCAGCTTACCAAAAAAACGACCATGCACGCGTAGCATAATGTGTAGTAAGTCCGGAATGATGTCGTCATCGTTTCTATATCTAGTAATGTCCCATCTTTTCCTAAGATTGCAACGCTCTTGCTTTGTACACTTGCAGTACAAACAGAAGTACGTACTGCCCGCGTCCTTATGACCAGACATTTCTAAATTCCAGGACATGTCTCCTATTTGCAGAAAACGTACTTTGATTGTTCTGGCCTGAGATGGGCAATGCCAGCCCGTTTTGCTGAGGGCTGCCATGGACTTTAGAGTCGGCATGAGTCTCTGTTCTAGATCGTCATACTTTTCACGTGTCTTGCACTGCGCGATTGTGAATAGTCCCGCGGGGGAGGTGGGGGACGGTAGTAAGCCCAGTAAAGCACTCTCTTTGTCTACTGCCATCATCTTTAAAGCTAACGTTATTATTTTGTGTGAATTGCCTACCTTAGCTCCATCGCCTGCTATAGCTATCCTTAGCTCGTCTATCTGCTTAGCTTCATATACACTATCCTGCAAGTAAGTCTTATCTACACTTTGTAAAATCTTTCCTAAATCTGCTAGTACACACTTGTTATCACTACTGAGCTGTAATGCATATGCCTCCCGCGCTGCTGGCTCTAACTCTTTCCTTCTCCTATTCTTAAGCATGCTGCTTTTTATGTGTGGGTGTTTGCTGACAGCTAACAAATCTGTTACTTCCTTCTCACTTGCGTTATGTTGCATCATATATAAAAGCACTCTGACTACTGTTGTCCTAACCTCTTCGTCTGTGGGTTCATCTCTCACCACAAACTTGTCAAATGCGGCAGCAAACTCTTGCATCGCCTCCTCCTCTACCTTTCTAAACCTACTGTGTGTCTCTGCCTGAAACCTAAGCTCCTGTATAACTGTCTTCTTTTCTTGCCTCTCACCTTTCTCGTTTTTCTTTCCCTAATCTCTGGTGTTGCAAGTGTAAAGTAGTCTCTGCGGTCTCTCTTGTGCTGTGTGTATGTCTGTCTACCGTCTGGTGATGTGAATGTGTTTATTATTCTATGGTGTTGCGGCACTCCTAATCTATCTTTCTCTACATTTACACTCTCCTCCCTCTCTGTCTCTCCATCCTCACTCTCTTCTTCACTCTCTTCATCTTTCTCTTCCTTTTCCTTCTTTCTTGTCTCTTGAGTCTTGATTCTTTTGGCTGATTTGTCAGCATTGGCAACACGGGGCTTGTCTTTTTGCAGTGTCTGAGGTGCCCACACGCTGACGACCCTTCGCTTTATTCCTCCGCCTATTTTTTTTCTTTTTCTTTGGCATCACGACTGACGAAGGGGCTCAGAGACATGTCCTGGAAATTGGAGTTGAGAGAGTGCAAAATTACAAAAAGCAGCGTCAAAAAAACGTGGTGGGATCACGGGAAATGGCTTGTCGTTTCCTCTTATGTCCCTGCGGACCGGCGTGAACATTTTTAAAAAAAGTTGAAAAAGGGGCTTCTATCTCCTTCCGAACCACGAGGTTAAAAAAAAAAGTAAAGCTATAGATAGAAAGATCGCAACTTAAATTATTTCCCACACTAGTTTCCAGTAATTTTCATTAACATGTGTCATAGTGCTTTTTTTAAAAAACCTTACTGAAACAGAACGTATTCTCTTTAAATATACCGTGTGTAATCAATTCATAACATAATATTGATTATTTTTTGTGTGGGGAATAGTTCAATATCTGTATTAGTAAATTAAAAAACAGTATTAAAAAATCTATTTTAGTTTAAACGCAGATAGGCGCCCCGATTTCACTGCGTTTATTTACATACTAACTACATATGTGACTGTTATTAAAACAAAAAGACACTGTGACTATCCGTTTGAGAACTGGAGACCTCACCATCTACGTTCTACACTTGATCGTAAGTTGCATCCAAGCCTGCAAAGAGTTCGAAATTACGTAAATAAACGAAGCCTCCGTGACCTCTATACTATTTACTGGTATTTCACCTGCTCTCACAGAGTCAGGACACAATCCAGCCATAGTGTTCTTAACTTGATAAGAGTTCGTCACGTTGTATCTGCCTACTTGAAGAGTTGTATACAAACACACAATTCGAATTTTTCCTTCCAAGTGAAAACTACACACACAGAGTTGGTGTGTTCTGTCGACAGATCGATTTGGAAAGGCCCTCTCCTTCAAGAGTGGCTATACAACAACGTATTAGTGTTAGGCTATAGATTGGTAACTAATATATCCATTTATGTAACCGGGTTATGCGGTTAGATCCCGTATCAGAATAACTAATGCCAATCCACCTTTGTGGACCGAGTGGGTATATCTGCCCCTACAAAGTGGGTCCAGTTATTGTTCTGTTATAAATACCTACCAATCGTTTTAGTCATCCGTTACTGTTGGACAAAGTATAATCATTAAAGTCATTCTTCGGTACTAGGCTTCGTATGTCGTTATTAGGTTATGAAGCCTTGAAGCGCCGTTAGCGCAAGACCCCTCGGAGAGTGTCTCCGAGCACTGAAGGAAGCTGGCAAAAACACCCAGAGAGACGTTGTCTCGTTCGTGTTTTGTGCCAGAACAGAACTAATTTCTGTTTATGTGTGGGGTGAGCTGAGTCTCAGCGCAGTGGGTGGTAGTCCGAGGCTGTTCGAGCTCGGTCTGCCACGGTCCATCGAGGCGTCAAGAGTCCCAAGAGGGACGTTCCGTGGACAGTGGCCATAGTGCCAATTATCCAGATCACCAGTGCTGCCGGTTACGACGGTTACCGGCAACCTTTCTTAGTACAACAGGCTTGGCTTTAATCAGTTTTTGAGGTGGACTCTTGCAGTAGCTCTGTCGTTTACGGTCGACAACTACTTTATTAGACCCCACTCATTTTCGCCGTTTCGGTTGCCGACGTTGGACTTTTCCCCAGCTGTGGTGGAAGACCCCATATCAACGGGACCAGTCATCATGACAAGTGGATTGCACTCGCCAGGATAAGTGGTTTGGCGTTCCCCTTGCCGACGTTAGCACAACAAGTCCCAGTCAAGTAGCTTTGGGTAAGTCGTAAGGTACGAAATGTCTATACCTACACACCATCCGAAAGTGAGTCTTAGTTAGATTTGAAAATTCCCTCTCTCCCTAGAAATGTAAAGACTTTAAGACGTACGAGACTACTTTGGTAGCTATCCTTAGAATAGTTAACCCTCAGTTAATTAATTGCTTGGAAGGAAAGCCAATAATTTCCCTAGCGCCGTCAAGAGTGAGTCTGCACCGTCACCATCTACTGCTAAGACACAGAAGTCACAGTCTTTGTCTGTCACACAAGGAGAGTTAGATGAGGAGGAAGGTCTTAGGAAAGAAGAGGAGAAGAACAAAATCACGAGGAAAAGAAGAGAGCTAAAAGACGAATTACTAGCATATCTCATTTCCTCCTGCCAGCAGAATCCGGACGCTATGGCATTGTTGCCAGCAGAAGATGATCCTGCCAAATTCTGGAAAGCCATTGTAGACAAGCATAGAGGCTTAGACGAAATAGCAAAGGCAGGTCGACTTGACAAGCTAGATACTATGCAGGGGCCTAGTTCTATGAATAGAGTAGAGACATGGCTAACCAAGGACGGTACAAGACATTAGTCAGACAGTGTACACAGGTTGAGATAGATGAAGGTAGACCTGAGTCAGACTATAAGAAATGTAAGAAGTTATTTAGGTTACTTCAACACCTAGATCCTATGCCAACCCTATACACAACATGGCAACACATGGATGCGAGATGGCATTGGAAACAGTTAACCCTAAAGATTGTTCAGGTCGCACAAGAACACAATAACGAAAAACTGTACAGAGAAGTAATAACACCCCAGAGAGACAAGCAGGTAGTATTTAGCACAGTTTCTACGACAAAAGACTCTGAATTAAAATGCTACTGCTGCAAGCAAGCTAGACACATGTGTTATGAATGTACTTCTAGATGTGTTCGAACAGATTGTAGAGAAGGCAAAAGGGGTGTCAGACATACAGGTGCTGATTGTTCTTTTACTAAAGGCATAATTGCTAGACAGGGAAAGACAGCTAAGCCAAAATACTCTGACAAACTCAAAAAGCCCACTCACAAAGATAGCTCTTCTGAAAAACCTAACTCTAAACACAAGTCCAGAAAGGGTAGCACAATGAACAGAAAGAAAGGACCAAGGAAGGGAAAGTTCATTTGTGTAGGTGAGGAGCAGGAAGAAGAAGAGAGTGAGTCATCACAGGAGGAAAGAGAGTAAGAGAATGAGGAAGTAGAATCACCCGAACAGTCTGATCATGAGAGTCAGCGAGATGACGATAATGATGAGCCTGATGATTCACTACAACTCATCCAGTGGGTGCACATGAATGTGGAAGTAAAGAAGAGGGAGAGCAAGAAGAGACCTCAGACAAACCCTATCCCTATTCCCATTCCCCTCACTCAACAGAAAGTTAAGCCCTTAACTAGACCCTCGCAAGAGTTCAGAGGGATAGACCCCAGCATTTTTCATGTCCCGTATTTCTCAAGCGACTTTTTGCTGAAATATGCTTTGCTAGAAGCTCAGAGTAGGCATTTAGGGCGAGATCTTTCTTTAGTCTTAACACAGTTATTTGGAGTGGTCCCTGACACAGTCCACATTGAACCAGTTAACCTAGACTATGCTAAAGTATGGAGATCGAGGAAGATAGAATCCCCAGATGAGTTCTTGATCCCAGATAACAAGCGATGTGAAGGCATAGTTAGGGACACAGGAAAGAGATGCAAATGGACACTATGCTTAGGTAGAAAGGTGGGTCCGGGAACTAGTGCAGCCTGGAGGTTGCTTAGGTTTAAGAACTGTGAGTTTCTCAAACCCAAGCTCAGACCTGACTCTGACAAGAGCCCAGTGATGACTGATGAAGCAAAAGCTCTCATGGTAGCAGCATTAGCAGAGATATTAAATAAGAGATCCAGTGATGTATGATAGAGTGTATAGTGGGATCCCCAGGGACAAAGATGGATGTCCCGTGCCCCCTCCTCATCTAACAGAGATCTCTGATCTAATTCCAGCTAACAAACTTAAGGTAGGAACCATGGCCCTATGCGTGAATAGTGAAAGGCCTAGATCGCCCCGTGTTCTTAAGATTGATAGTGTCAGTCGCAGCCCAGCTGTAGATGAGGCTAGTCATGGCGAGAGTTTAGACGAGGGAGCAAATGATACTGCACAAACCGACCGATCAGAACAAGAAAAAGAGGAGGAGGAATCCTTTGAACCCACCCCTGGAGATTGGACAAACCCAGACAGTAGTCAGTATGAGTCTAGTATGGTCGATTCCCAAATAAGTGGATGTCCCCTTCAGATGTTCTCACTAAATCGGAACTCAAGGAAGCAGGATTAGGACGAAGACTTGCTATATACCCCAGGTAGTAAAGACAGGGTAGTATCAGACGACAGTGGGGGAGATACTGTTATCAGACGAAGGGGAAAGAGTAGCTATAAATCCTACCTTGATGTTAAAGCATTACCTTCATTACTCCTAGCACAGGCAGCAAGTAGCAGCTCTAATAGCACCACAGGACCTTTGGCAGCTAGTCAAGCTAGTAGTAAAAGTAGTACAAGTCAGTCTACATCTGCTAAACGCCCATAAGTAGTGCAAAGAGTATTACGGAGCCAGCCAGTGCTAGAGCACAGGATAGTGGTAGTGTGCCTACGGTTAATCCCAGAGCATCATCGCCGCCTGATAACCAACCGGGTAGAATAGAGAGTTACTTCACTCAATTGTTTGATGCCGTTCACCGGGGGAGTTTCGCAGTCGATTTCAGATCGGCGGGAGAATACAACCGGGATGAAACGATAAAAGTCTTTTACTCAGGATTGCGTACGGTCATAGAACAATATATAATAAACATGAGTCTAAGAAGTGAGGATATCGACGCTACCCAGTTTACAATAGGTTTTCCTTATCTTGCTTATACTGATTCGCACCCTTACATTCAAGAGATCTTATGTCCCGTCCCCAGACCAAGCCCGATTGAAGAGCCGGGAGAGAAGAGGAAGATGAGGAGGGAAATGAAAGTGGTAGTATTATGCACAATGCCCATGCTACGGTCAATTTGTCTAGAGATAGCATAGTTGACGATAGTCGCAGCTTGTAGCACAAACATATCACCCAACAAAGAAATATTCACTAATTTAGTGAAAGGACCTAAGTTCAGAACAGCTAACAGTATCATAACCACATCCCTGAAAGGGAAGATATCAGTACAGTTAGCGGGAGTCAGAGGAGATAGACGTAGTTGCTAGAAATGCAGTTTATAACCCAGACCTGCCCTATACTCTTATATCTACTGCCACATGGGATAATGCAGGAAATGCAGTACTGCATCAGAATGGACAGATCATTTGCTGGATAAGCCCATTCCAGTCGATAAGGGAGCAATACTAGCTCAAGGACGCAGAGCACAAAACAACATATAGTACGTCTGGGATAAGCCTGGCAGTAAGCAACTAGACCGAATCTCATCTTTGACCCACACACAGGAAAGTAAGTCAGTAATAGGAAGAAACATGCAAAGCCGAAGAGTCGTAAAAAGAAACACGTAAACCATAGCGCCACATCGATACCCACACAACAATGCATCGCACCAAATGCTATCACAGACTATCTATTTTGCGGCAATATGTCTGCGTGTGTGTGTGGATGGGGATGTGATCATGGATGCAACTATGTGCCTTATGTGTATGAATGTGACACTGAACTTGGAGAAAGAGCTGACGACAATACTTACAATTGATCATACCTTTTGCCTGTTGTTTGTCCTGATGCAAGCAAAAAAATCCATTTCGTTATACTTCATCGCATGGCTCTACACAGAGGCGGAGAAGCAATGGATAGATTAGCCAAATCTCAGGGATGGACGTTCGTAGGGAAGGATTGGAGGGAGGCAGTAAGAAAATGTGAGTGTTGCAATCAAGCTAAGATGAGAGAGCTAGATCATAGCTGTAGGAACAGATACGACAGGGATTGGGCCCCGGGAGAATGTCTAGTTATGGATACTCAGTTTTATCTAGTCTTGTCCCATGATTGTAGAAAGTATAAGTATACTATCAAATTCGTAGCTAGTGGATACGTAAAGGATTACTACCTAACACAAGAAGGAGTTTTATGACTACTTTCTCGAGGCTGAGTTGCTTTCTTTGAGCGTCAAACAGGAAATGCTGTTAGAATGGTCAAATCTGATCAGGAGTGTAGGGGTTACGGTGTTTTCCAAGCGTGGATCAAACGTAAAGGGGTAGAATTCTATCCTTCCCTTAAGGGCCATAGTAAGAGTAATGCAGTGATAGAAAGATCGCATCTGACTATGGAAGGCCCAGCAACAGCTGCCAGACTTGACGCGGGTTTTCCCAAGTTTTTGGACAGATATGGAAAGAAACTCTACTTACATTGAGAATGGGATCCCTAATGCACATGAAGGTGTTTCCCCTTTTGAGGCCATTTTTAAAAAGAAACCACTCATGTCTCACCTAAAAACCATAGGTTGTGCTGCGATTATGAAGGTGGAGAGTAAAAAGGGAGAACCGAAAGGTGTGCCAGTCATATTCCTAGGGTATGAACCAACTACTGGTTACTATAGGGTGTACGATCCTGTAGGTCGAAGAATTTACGGAGATTTGCGAAATGTCTGTTTTGATGTCAACCGCATGGGGGAAACGTGTAGCTGCGAAAGTTCTCAAACTCAATCCCCGGGAGGAGAGAAACTAGAGAGGGCTGCCTGGAGTAAAGAAGTAACAACCCCAAAGTCTAGTATCCCAGGGGAAGACGAAGAGAACGGTCCCGAGGAAGGAATCACCGACGAAATAGAAATAGAGGGAGCTGAAATAGGATTTCATCCTAAGAAACAGGGTTTGCCTATTTCGGGTGCTTCTAGCCTGGTCTACCGTAGTTGTGGAAAAAGAAGTTGTGGTCGTTGAAAGTGACAGTGAGACGGAAGAGCCGTTGTCCCCACCAGCCACCCCACAGGTTCATGATCCAGGTGGGACCCTACAACCGGAAAAGAAGAGTGTCAGTGAACCGCCAGTCAGTTCGGCAGCCTTTCAGAAATCAAGAAAGGTAAGACTGCCGAACCGACTGGATACCTTAAAGGGAGTTGAAGTAGCAGTTCCTGCCCCAGAATTTGGAGAGAAATGGGCTCGGGCCCAGTACGGAGAAAAGTGGAGCACTCATGTGAGAAAAGGACGAGCCATCCGTCCAGGGGGAGCTTTAAAGGCAATCTCTGGAAAAATGGAACCTACACATTATATAGACTTCGGAGAGGGTAAAGCAGAGAGAATGCTAGATAGCGAGATAGAGAAATATAGAATTAGTTCGGTCGGTACGGACAGTCTTATTGGAGTTACCCCAGAAGTCGAAGTAAGTGTACCAGAAGTGCCCACGTTAGTCCAGGGAGAATCAACTCAGCCAGTATTGCCTCCCCGTACGCCTAACCCCGCTACTTTCCGTTCATGGACACAGGGAGAGATTTCGGGCGACAATCTCATACCTGATGGTCAGAAGAGGACCAGACCCCAGAAACAGCCAGCTGTTCCTCCAAATAGCATAGCTACAGCCACTGTAGAGTCGACACAAACACCGCCCATATTAACTACTGCTAAATTGCTAGAGGTAGTGCCAGATTTTGCTCCTAATGCTTGCTTTTATGCTGCTATTGAGCTCCTGCCAGACATCAAACCGCAAGACAAGAAGGCAGCGAGAGAGAAAGAAATAAAACAGCAAGAAGAGTTGAAATCTTTTGAATGGGTAAGAGAAACTGAAGCTAGGAGAAGTGGCAGTAAAATAATACCACTGACATGGGTTGATACAGTAAGCAATAATATTTACTAAATATATTGTTACCTTTTATGGTCAATTTCACGACATAACAATTATAATTAGGCTGGATTTCATTCATCACCATTTATATATTTGCCTATCATATTTATTATTCGTTACAACAATATTGCCGTTATTCATATATTAATTACCAGTTATATACATTGTCCCATACTGATGCAATATCATAAGTTAGGCTACGAAGCCAGTATATAAATTCATGGTATTTATTTACTCCTCGTGATTATAAATTTATGGTATTTTAGATTGAGTTGAAGTCATTGGTTCTCAACCATTGATTAAATTCATTATTATCGTTTCAACCTTTGATCAAAGTACCTCAGCGTAAACAATTCTTCAGTATCGGAGACAATGTCTACTAGCATACTTTCTGGTTATGGAGCCTTGGATGCGCCCCGCTACCAACTCAAGCTACCGAAGTTCCCGAAGAAGCCTGTTGATGGATTTGACCTATGGAAATTTCAGTTTTTTGCGTTTTTATTGGGCGTGGACGCACGCTACATGAGAAGTTTGCAGATTATAAACACAATGAGACGATGAGATGCTAAAATAGTGGCGCCTTCCTGTTCCGGCTTGTTCCTGGTGAGTCGTGGAGCTGTAATGATGTTTCAATGCATTATTATTAATAAATATTTTTTTAAAAATGATTCCAACATTTGACTTTAAATTTTTCGAAAAAAAAAACCATGTTGGAGCAAAAGTGAAAAACTCAAAGTCCAAGTAAAACAATTTTATCCCAAAATCCTCGGAAATGTTATTTTTCTGCGTATTCCTATATTTTTGAGGTTTGCTTTCATTATTAGCTGCTGCAGATGCTCCTTATCCTCACACAGGACCCAAATGACTTCAAAATAGTGACTGTCGTGGTACCAAAAAATTCATCTTTTTAATACCTGCTTCGGTATATTTATGGAGCGTACAGCCCCTCACCTACCACCCCCTTCCATACTAGACGCATAACACACGCAGCAAATAACAGTGAAACACAAATTAAATAAACCCTACACTTGACTTCAACTTTTTCGGAAAAATCATTTAGGAGCGAAAGTGAAAACTCCAAGTCCACGTAAATTTTTTTCCCCCCTAAATCCTTTGAAATGTTTTATTTATAAAGCGTATTACTGTATTTTTGAGTTTTGCTGTGATTATTAGCTGCTAGATGCTCCCTAATCTCATACAGGACCCAAATGACTTCAAAATAGCGACTGTCGTGGCACCAAGAAGTTCATCTTTTTAATACTTGCTTCGGTATGTTCATGGAGCGTACAGCCCCTCACCGACCGCCCCCGTCCATACTAGACGCAGAACACGCAGCAAATAACAATGAAACACAAATAAAATAAAGAAAAATAAAACAGTCTAAGCCTTGTCCTGGCCTGGGTCACATACGCGGCATCGGACACTTCAAAAATTGTTGCCTCAATCCCAGCAGATGAAGTGCAATCTCAGCAGATGACCTTCACAAATTGTACGTCCACACAGAGATCTTCTGCAGGGGTTGCGTTTCAGAGATGTTCACGAGGTGCTCAGCGGACGCATAAATGTCCACAATCCCGGCAATACCAGCAGATGACCTGAGTATGTCCACACAGGTCTTATGCAGGGGTTGCATATCAGAGACGTTCACGAGGTGCTCAGCGGACGCGTGAATGTCCACAAGAAACCAACCTATCTTCACAGCTAGGTGTACCTTACCCTGGACGCGTGAAATGTCAACAAGAAACCAACCTATCTCCACAGCTAGGTGTACCTTACCCTGGAATCTCACACGACCCGACCCATGCCTGTTGCTCACTGCTCCTCCTGGTCACTCCCATCCTCTGGCACGTACTCTGACAATTCGCTGCTCGTCTCGTCGCAAGATCCATCTGATACTGCATACGATACTGGCTTGTTGGCGTCGGGGGGGTGCCGCAGCCTGAAGTGGCTCAGACTCACGCAACCTAGTTGCATCTACCTCTTCAACCATGCTCTGTCTCTTGGGCCGCCGCGCCGTTCTCGACTGGCCCCCAGACTGGTTCCGCTGGCGCTAAAACAGGGAAACAACAAACAAATAACGAATTAATCCGTCCACAGCTACAACGAAAAAAATCTTCAAAAACAAAAAACTACGCCCTTAGTACCCGTTTGCCTTCTCCACCGCTATCCACGTCCCGACCGCTGGCTCCGACGCCTGTACCACCGCAATCACTGCAGGCCTGAAGCTGATGATGCGCGATAATGGCTGCAGCCATCTGTCGCTTCGTCTGGCCCTCACTTTGCAACCCGTGCTCTCGGCAAAATTTCACCAGAACGGACCGGGTCATTTTGGTGGCCAGCGTCTTTACCTGAAGACCCTCCCGCTGCAACAGTAGCTCGATGGTGTACTGCCTTGCTGGTCGCCGTCCGCCCGACTGGGCACTTTCTTGCCAGTCCGTGCGCCCTGCGCCTTGCGGGTCCATGGACTTTTCGTACCTCCTTGCCGCTCGGGCCTTGTCACGGGCGCGTTTGGAAGGACGTCCCTGTTGCGGGCGCTCGAAGTTGCTCTGCAACCCGGAATGTGCAGCTCAGGAGCATCTTGCTTTCGAACTGGCCTTTCCAAATAATGCGAGCAGCCCTTACAAAGGTCGCTGAAGTCTTCGCGTTTGTGCAAAACCCAGAGCCACCCTGGGCCATACACACATGGGGTAGGGGGAGGGGAGGGAGAGAGACAGAGAGAGAGAGGAAGGGAGAAAAAAAGAATGGCGGGGGGGGGGGGGGGGTGGACCTCTCTCGTGGTGAGGAGTTTCCTGTGCGATCACTATCCCTGGTTCCCACTTCCTGTCTCCCTTCGCGTCTATGAAAGAATACGTAATTGAGCAGCAGTCACGAATTCCCCTTGCTTTGACACCATTCACAACTGTCGAAATGTCTGTGCTTTCGTTGGTAGGCTCCCCGCCGGAGAAATCCCGAAGAACCATGTCTTTTATGGGAGGGACAATAATACACCTAGTATCGGGATCGTCTCCGAACAGTCTGGCAAAGTCTTCCGGTTTGGAAAAGGGCTGGTTGCTGTCGAGCTGGTGCTTCCAAGCAATAGCTTTCAGAGCGTTACCCAGAATATCTATTACAGTAACCACATGTAACTCTGATTGTGGAGAGAGAGAGCGAGCGAGAGAGAGAGAGAGAGAGGTGGCACAATTTTACCAACAATATTAGCGGCGTGGGCGGGACATAATGAGTCATGCTGCACCTCCACCTCAGTCTTGTCGCGGAGCTGGGTGCTGTGCTTCAGCACTTCCTGGTAGAGGCCGGTCAACCAATTGATGAGACCGTAATTGTTGAGGTTGGATCCATTGTCTCCTGAGATCTGAATGATTCGCCTCAACACCAGACACAACACCAGTCACAGCAATAATTCTAAGTAATACTAAGAAAGCTGTATGGCAAGACAACGTAATATTCAAAGTAAAAGAACAAGCAAGTGAATGTTCAGTGGCATACCCAAGACGCCAGATATTCTCTACTGTGAAAAGGTAGTTGAGCGCCCAAACGTAAATAATGGCTGTCTGTTCGCCTTACAAAACAAAATTGAAAGGTGGCCATGGTTGAAGTTGTCACGTACTCAGAACAAGTGATACTTTGGCCCCAGAACAAGTAATTGAGTTGTCTCGGGTTGATTACACCCGGGACCTCCATGAACAATAAACGATGACCAGCGACCAGAACTGAGAGCCATCTAGCGCGTAGAACCCAACGTAGTCTGCAAAAAGCTACGTACGTATACAAGGAACGCAAGCACAGTTAGACCGAGCAGAAATATCGACATCATATCACGTTCAAGAACAGTACCTGTGCATGCAATCCTGATATCATATGACGCCCACTCAGCCACGAAAGGTTTCATGGTAGCCATCTGACTCTCGTGGATGCTGAACTTCTCAATCACCTTCCGTGTGGACTCGATCTGCTCCTTGAGCTTCCGATGGTTGCTCCGGACTTATTGTTGATTGCAGCGTCCGCCGGCCTCCTCTCCAGTCTCGGAAGTTCTGCCTTAGCCTTGGTGCCAGAGACACAGGGTGTACAATACTTTGGTTTGTCTTCGTGGTTCCATAAAACAAAACCC
>WBZZ01003268.1:72500-87500 GCA_019918135.1 Paulinella micropora
CATACTCTTTTCTGGTGTCCTACCATCTCCCTCGCTCTCATGCATCATTATGGCGCAATCTTTCTCGGATGGGGGGTTTGAGGCGGGGTTGGACGATGTGTTAGGTCTTGATGGAGGGATATCCCGTACGTTCTCCCCCTCTATCCCTATCCTTTGCCAGTATTCCCGGTATTCCAGCAGTCAAGCTCTGAGATGAGGAAATGCCGCGACGAGCCCTCTCGCAAAAGGGTTGTTCCATTTATGGGCCATAGAGATAACGAAACATTCAATATCCGCGTAAAATTCAAGGTAGAAATCGTTAACTTCCCCGTCTCTTCCGGTAATAAGAGAATCTCTCACCTCTATCTCTCTAGCACCCTCTGCTAACGCACCGAACAGTCTATGTATCTCTCCAATAGATGGCATCTCTCCGTTTCCCCCTGTTATCACCATTTTCCCTTCATCCCATCTCCATGCAATCGTGGGGTCTCGCCTAATCCTTTCTCTTTCTAACTCTGTCTCTCTCCCTTGATAAATCTCACTAGGTGCAAGGCGTGGTGAAGGTCTCTCTAAATCTCTCTCTTTCTCCTCGTACATCTCGCTAGGTGCAAGGCGTGGTGAAGGGGAATGCGTGATACGACGAACAGACAATGGGCGTGCTCTTTTGTTCTCCCCCTCTTCTGCCCCTGCTTCATCCTCAACGCTCTTACTCATCTCTTTCTTAGAGTTTGAGCGTTGTACAGACGATGCAGTGGAAGAAGAGGAAGACTTTTGAGGGGTAGCATAAGAGATGGTTTCATCATCGTCTTCGTCCGTCATCGCCTCCCCCTCACTTCTCTCTCTTCTTTAGTTGTTTCCCCCTACTGCAGCCTCAACGTTCTTACTCGTTTCAATAGTTGAGTCAGAACTTTGTACAGTTGAAGTAGGGAGATTATGTCCTGTGAAAGAAGATGATGAAGCACTGGAGCTGTGAGGAGAGACATGTCTGAATGGTGACGTGTGTGAGGAAGGGGATGTGAGAAGGTCAGACTGAACAGGGGGGGATATTTCGTCTGTCCTAATCCATTGACATGTAATCCAGTCCATAGGGGCCACCATTAACCCAGAAAGCCATGGTTTACCCCCCGCACTCAGCTGTGCTCTAATTACTGCTAATAAGTCTTCTCTATTTCATTCACAGCTGATATGGTGGGAACAAAAATCAACATCCTCTTTTTTTCCATCCTCTGGGCACATTCACTGCCTGATTTGATTTTACCCCGGGCGGCTCCCAGTTTCCATGAGCAACGTGCATTATTAGAGGTAAACCCTTCACATTGTTTCGAGCTTGAAACAATGGTCGCACTTCCCCTGAGGGGGTGTGCCCACAGATTGAGCAATGGTCCATCCTCACGTAAATGAAAATAGATAGAATTCCGGGCTTTCATTAGAACCTTCCTGTATCCTCCCTTGACACGACGGAGGCCCCATCCATCCTCCATAGGGTATATTACCCCAAGAGGTGTGGGGTCGCACACCATGTCAAGAGAATTGACGAAGCGGTTGTCTTTCAGAAGAGGAATAAAAGGAGTATATCGAGGGACACGAGGGGGGACAGACATATCTTGTGCGTGCGTGTTGCTCTTTTCCTTCTTGTCCTCCAATTCTGAAGTGTGAGGTGGCGGTGGTTGTTGTTCCAAAGAGGAAGTGGGTGGGGTGTTGTTGAGTGAGGGACTTGTTTCTTCTTCGTCTGTTTCCTCCCTCTTCATCATATTTATGCTTAACATATGATTGATGTACCCTATTTCCCCTACTCTCTCCTCACCTCTATCCTCATCATGAGTACTAGACTCTTCGTCTGAATCATGAGCTTCGGACTCCTCTTCTTCTTTTTCTTCAGAACTACCAGAAGAAGAAGAGTCAGAACCTCCTACGTTCAGGCTAATCGTCTTTGCTTTTGCTGTTTTCTTCTTGATGAAATCAGATGATTTCAACTTCCTTTTCTCCTTCACTACCTCTTTCTTCTGTCATCTCATCTTTCTCTTCCCTTTACTGCCCTCCTTATTCTTACCTGTCCGAGTCAGACTCAGCTCTCCTACTCCTTTTGCTAAGTTGACTATTCTTGCTGTCTTCTTCCTTATGGGGCAATTCACTGCGACATGTCCGTCTCGAGGGCACTCGGGAAGATTACAAGGGACAATGCAAATCTTGATTTGGTGATCCCCATTACAATTGTAACAACCTTGGGATACCTTACTACCTTGGTTTCCCATAAGGATGACTGTTATGGGGTCGTTCTTGGTACCCACACCAAATGAAGTTTTAGACGAAAGGGAACGGAAACCGCCCCCTGACGAGTAAAGTTTCTTCATTTTGTTTTTGGATTCCTCTGTTTGAGCAACCTGTTCTATTACTTTCACAAAGGATTCCCAACCCGGTCGTTCCTCCGGAAGGGGGCTGGTAACCTTGTTGCGAAAACTGTCGAACTCAGTCAGGTGTTCTATCTATTTTATGACCATTTCGATCTTTACGAGTTCTGGGTATGGGACTTTCATGACTGACTCTTTATCTGCAATGTTACTGTGGAAGAGGGTCAACCATGATATTACGTCTTGAACCTTTTTGGGGTCGGAAATGTCAAGGAAATCTTGTCTTTCTTTCCATTTAACAAGATCAAGACCTCCGTACCTCTTCCTCAGTGCCATGAAACACTCGACTCCATCCGACCCCGCTGTTCTAATTACAGACATAGCTTCCTTGTCCTTTGAACAGGACTGAATTAAGAGGGCAAAGATAAATCGGTTGTGTTTCTGTCTCTTTCTTCAACTTGCTGGTAGTACTTAGTTGTAGCAAAAGATGTAATGAGGGGGTTCGGTCTAGATGCGGTAGTTAGTATAGGGACCGAACTCCCCTCAGGCTCTTTATGCTCAACAGTTTCTGTGGAAGGAGAAGGATCAGGCAAAGCAGAGCTAGTTCTAGCTCCTTGTTCCTTTTTGACAGGTAAGGCAGAACTGAAGGAAGAGCTGGTAGGTTCTTTCTTTACGGCAGCTGTAGGTTTCTTACTCTCTGCCCTATCTTGACTCTCATCTTCGCTATCTCCGGAAGGTGAAAGGGGTGGTTCAGTAGGTAGATTGAAAGAAACTGTCAGCTGTGCTTGTGTAAACAGAGGGTGTCGTTTGTGGGGGGGTAGCTCCCCTATTGCTAAGGGATCATAGATCGCCAGGACAGCGAGGAACCCATATTCCCAATTATCCCAATATGGGTCTCTGCTGTTAAATGGCGGTGGGTCCACTTTAAACCCTCTGTTCATCGACATTCCAAACATGGGGTTTGCCATGTTGAACCAAAGTGCGGAAGGTAGGAGCTAAACTCAGCTACCAATAAAATTCCTACGATTAAGTAGAAATGGAGGAATAGTTATTAGGGATGAAATGAGTTGGTGTGTCTATGCTATGCTGTCTAGCCAATAGACACGTTTGCGGTGGGTGCCTTCTGCCTACCCACCAAATGATGTCGACTGTTTGCAGCATCTCAATCCTCGCACTTTTCTGTTGAAGGCATATGCCTCTCGTTTCAGACTAAGTGCAATTGATTAAAGCTGTTGGCGCAGAGTTCGCTAATCAAGGCTCGATAACCTGTTAGACTACTGTTATTAATAAAGCAATCTATGATGGCAACTATACTCTCAACATACAATAACAACTTTAATGAGAAAAGGCGCCAACAGACGCGCCACGTAACTTGACTGGCAGGATCATAAGTAATTGCTCTAACGACACCGTTACTACGATATGGCAGGTCCATAACTATTAATTAATTATTAGTAGTTCTAACTTGATGATATTTATATAACATGTGTCATTATTACATACTACCTTACTTGATAGTTATTATTTGAGAGATTAGTTGGGCCGGGTAGGACAATAATCTTCTTCTCGTCGGAGAGGCCTCTCTATACAGTGGGTTCGCTGCCCTGCGTATAATCTACTTGACATATGCTTGCCGCGGGCCACGGGTAGAGGGGTAGCCACATCTGACTAGTGACAATACTTCTCGGAGAGAGTGAGTGTAAGTGTTCATAATATGTTTTGAGTTTGTGTTTTCTACGTTTCACAAAATAGTAATCATATGTAGAGGTTAGGACCTGCAGTAACTTTTACTAATTTACTTTGCTCAGGGGAGTGTTAGAACTAATAATAAATATTAATAGTTACAAGGGCCGGCCGTATAAGAGTAACGGTGTCGGTAGAGCCATTACTTATATCCGGCCAGTCATGTCGATCTGCGCGCCTTCTGTTGGTTTGGCGCGTTATTATTAAAGCTTTAGTACTGCAGACGCGGTGAGTTGTGAGTTCCGGATCATTATATTAAGTTATACTGGTCAAACACTCTTCGCTATTTTTCTCTATTGTCTGACTTTGGCTCCCTCTGAGAGTATATCCTTCAGTTCTCCCAAAAAATTTTTCGTTCTCAAACCAGCCAGTATGTCGGCACTGCCTCCCTTGGATGGGAACGTTTTTTGCTGCCCCACAAATTGCTTCAGCCCAACTCTCAGCTTTCCTGCTGCGTGAGGGAGTGCACTCCCTCTCGCGCTTCCACATCTGCCCACATAGTTCTTCTTCGCCCTCCAGAACAGGCCAAAATTCTGCAACTGTAAGACATCATCCAAACATCCCCTGTGGGAGGCAGTATTGTGCAGATTCATATTAATGAAAAATTTACCCTACTAGTACGCAAATTACTGTAGTAACATCATGATTTTAAATATTAATATTACTACAAAACATTTATTTTTTCTTTCTTTTCTTTTTTAACGCAATCACTCTTCTGGACAATGTGAATAATAGATAAGACAAAGATTAAATATTATGAATGATACACTGCAAGTTTAGTCACTGGATTTGCCAGGACGGTAGGTTTTCTTGATGGATCGCAGTGCATGTATGATCCGCTCCCTCGACTGCTCCATTTTCGCCGCATCGGCCTGCTCTTTGCTCGGCTGATGCGGTTTAATGGGGCGCGGCGTGACATTCTTAGGAATGGTTAAGTCCGCACCTTCCACACACCACTCAGCCGGTAGCCCGTACTCCCACACATGCAGCAGCTTCTTATACTCCTCGTCTTCCACCCACTCCATGTCAGACGGGTACACGTCTTTCACTTCCTGGACCGGAATGCGGTACTTCTCACAGACCTTTTCTAACGTTTGCGTTTGCACGAAGCGGTAATTCTTGTGACGTTCCTTGCGTGGCTGCATCATGGTCACCAATGGCGGGCGGTAGTAGGGCAGGGGCGGGTCTTGGCGGATCTTGAAGACCGGGTTGACTGTGCCAAACGCCCCATTGCAGAACGCGTTGTCGAACTGGAGGTAGTCCATGAGCTGGGAGCGGTCCACTTTCTCCTCCTTCACCCGGGGCCCATACTTGCTCGCAGGGTCCCCGTCCTCCGCAGCAGCTGAACCATCAAAATCTTCGTCCTCCTCCCTCATATCGTCCTCGTAATCGTCCTCGTCCTCGTTCTCGTCCATCTCATCCTCGTCCTCTTTTGCACTTAGGCCTGTAGAGGTGGTAGAGGATCGGTATAGAACGACAGGAATGAAGAAGCAAAGAAAGGTAGTGGTAGGGTCAGACAGACAATAGGAGGGCAGTACAAAAGGCCGTTGCTGCGCAGGAGGCTGCAGAAAAAGGCTGTAATGAGGCAGTAGATGCCCATTTCTTCTCTCCAAGTAGCTACCTACCTGTATACCTTGCACTGCCCTCTTGTGTCATCTTATCTGCCTATCAAGGGCTGCCTTTCCTGTGCCTCTACTCCTGATCCTACTATTCTCTGGCTAACCCTAACTTAAATTGATGTTGCAATCTTCCTTTATGTGCCATCTACTCCAGAAAAGCTTGTTGTCTGGATGTCACAGATGGCAGAGAGAGAAAGAGAAAGAAAGAGAGAGAGAGAAAGAGAGAGAGAGAAAGAAAGAAAGAAAGAAAGAGAAAGAGAGAGAGAGAGAAAGTGAGGATGGGAACACCGACCTTCCTCATCTTCTTTGGACCCCTCTTCGCCCTCTTCTTCGTCGGACGAAGCCTATGAGACACGGAATAATAATAATAATAATAATAATAATACTATATCTGAGGCGTACTGATGCAGCTAATGGCATATCCTCAACGGACATAAGCCTCCAATACCCTTGTTCGAGGTCCTCCACCCCCCCGTGTCAGTCTCTCGCCTGATGATCGGGGCCACCGATGGAGCTCCTGAGGGCAAGACTGCACTAAGCCGAGGTTATTCCGCAGTCCCAGCAACCTCTTGCAAGACGTCACCGAATGTGCAAGTGCATACACCAAGCGCGGTTGCTAGAGCTGCCTCGAAACCCCACCCATAACAATCTGGTGTCTGCTGGGTCCTGGGCTATCAACCAGCATATGCGGAGTTTAAGATCTTTTACGCGCGCAACGACCCTCCTCCCCAGCATCTACCACCAAAGGGTTATGAGTTGGCGTCACAGTTTAACGCCTTGAGGCCATTGGGCTGGAACTCTGTTTAGCAAGTGTGACTAGGTTTTTTCATCGGGATTTCCCTCAAATATGTCACAGTCAACACTCCAAGGCAGATTTACTATATCTGAGAATAATAATAATAATAATAGTGCTTCTCAGTCAATGGCGAATGCATTTCTGCACATGTGCCTCCATCGTCTCACCCGCGAGGGGAGTACGAAGATTTGACGATAGGCTCTACTGACACCCCCGCAAGGCAGCTCCAAGCCTTCCAGACAGACCAATACTTTCAAAGAAAATATCCTTTGAAAATACTGGCACCGACGGGAATCGAACTGGCGACAGGTCCCAGATGGTAGACCTTAACCACTGGGCTATCGCGGTGCCACTAATAATAATAATAATAATAATAATAGTAATTATAAATGATAATAATAACTAGGGGTTGCGCCAACACCTGAAAGGATGGTTTACCGGTGCGCGAATGCACCAAACCCCGCCAGCCCCACTTCTTATCACTTTTTGGAGGCCCCCCCCCCCCACACCCTTTCCCTTCGACAGGGTACGTTGAATTGCCGGAGTTGCCGCAAAGGGCGCCTGGTGCCAAAAAACCTCAATTTTCAGGTGTGGATGCCACCCGCGACCAGAACGTGTACGTACAATCGCAGGGCTCCCCCACCCCCCCTTTCCCTTCAACAGGGTACGTTGAATTGCCGGAGGTGCCGCAAAGGGCGCCTGGTGGCAAAAAACCTCATTTTTCAGATGTGGGTGCCACCCGCGACCAGAACGGGTACGTAAAATCGCAGGGCTCCCCCGGACCCCCCCCTTTCCCTTCGACAGGGTACGTTAAACTGCCCGAGGTGCCGCAAAGGGCGCCTGGTGGCGAGAAAACCTCAATTTTCAGGTGTGGGTGCCATATGAGCAATCACAGGGCTGGGGTTCTCGGGGGGAGCGGCTGGTGGCGCAAGACCTGACTTTTCTGGTGTGGGTGCCACCCGCGCAAAAAACGAGTAGTACAATTGCCGGGCTGGGGTTCCCGGGGGGAGGGCCCCCCGGACCCCCCCTGCCCCGTCGACAGGGTACGTTCAATTGCCGGAGGTACAGTACTCCCAAAAAACCAGGAATTTCGGCATTCAGGACACTCCCCTAACGCAAATATTTGCGGGAAATCAAAAAATTTATATCAGCATCAAAATCGAGTCTGGGGCTAGCCACCCTGTCAATATGAGCGAGCTCCCAACTCTTCCTGGTTCAGACAAACCATGATTTATTCCGATGAGGGTGCAGAAAATAGGCTTAAAAAAAAAAAAAAAAAAAAAAGAATTTTGGCATTCAGGACACTCCCCTTACGCAAATATTTGCGTGAATTCCCAAGAAATTATATCAGCATCAACATTGAGTCTGGGGCTAGACACCCTGCAAATATGAGCTCCCAACTCCTCCTGGTTCACACAAACCATGATTTATTCCGACAAGGGTGCGAAAAAAAACGACGAATTTTGACATTCAGGACACTACCCTAACGCAAATATTTGCGTAAATTCCAAAAAAATCATATCAGCATCAAGATCGAGTCTGGGGCTAACCACCCTGCAAATATGAGCTCCCAACTCCTCGTTCCGATAAACCATGATTTATTCCGACAGGGGTGCGAAAATGCCGGGGGGGGGGGGGGACACAATTTTCATTTTTCCCCACCCCCCAAACCCCCCACCCCCTTCACCAACACCTTTCAGGGATAATAATAATAATAATAATAATAATAATAGTGCTTCTCTGTCAATGGCTGATGCAAATCTGCACATGCGCCTCCATCGTCTCACCCGTGAGGGGAGTACGAAGAATTGACGATAGGCTCTAATGACACCCCCGCACGGGCAGTTCCAACACTTCCAGACGGACCGGTATGTTCAATGAAAATACTGGTGGCACCGACGGGAATCGAACTGGCGACAGGGCCCAGATGGTAGAACTTGACCACTGGGCTATCACGGTGTCCATAATAATAATAATAATAATAATAATAATAATAATAATAATAATAATAATAATAATAATAATAATAGTGCTTCTCTGTCAATGGCTGATGCATTTCTGCACATGCGCCTCCATCGTCTCACCCGTGAGGGGAGTACGAAGAATTGACGATAGGCTCTAATGACACCCCCGCAAGGGCAGAATAATAATAATAATAATAATAATAATAATAGTGCTTCTCGGTCAATGGTGAATGCATTTCTGCACATGTGCCTCCATCGTCTCATCGCGAGGGGAGTACGAAGATTTGACGATAGGCTCTACTGACACCCCCGCAAGGCAGCTCCAAGCCTTCCAGACAGACCAATACTTTCAAAGAAAATATCCTTTGAAAATACTGGCACCGACGGGAATCGAACTGGCGACAGGTCCCAGATGGTAGACCTTAACCACTGGGCTATCGCGGTGCCAATGATAATAATAATAATAATAATAATAATAATAATAGTGCTTCTCTGTCAATGGCTGATGCATTTCTGCACATGCGCCTCCATCGTCTCACCCGTGAGGGGAGTACGAAGAATTGACGATAGGCTGTAATGACACTCCCGCAAGGGCAGTTCCAACACTTCCAGACGGACCGGTATGTTCAATGAAAATACTGGTGGCACCGACGGGAATCGAACTGGCGACAGGGCCCAGATGGTAGAACTTGACCACTGGGCTATCACGGTGTCCAAAATAATAATAATAATAATAATAATAATAATAATAATAATAATAGTAATAATATAATAATAGTAATAATAATAACAATAATAATAATAATAATAATAATAAATAATAATAATAGTGCTTCTCTGTCAATGGCTGATGCATTTCTGCACATGCGCCTCCATCGTCTCACCCGTGAGGGGAGTACGAAGAATTGACGATAGGCTCTAATGACACCCCCGCAAGGGCAGTTCCGACACTTCCAGACGGACCGGTATGTTCAATGAAAATACTGGTCCAGAAATAGACCGGTATGTTCAATGAAAATACTGGTGGCACCGACGGGAATCGAACTGGCGACAGGGCCCAGACGGTAGAACTTGACCACTGGGCTATCACGGTGTCAATAAATAATAATAATAATAATAATAATAATAATAATAATAATAATACGTACGTACGTACGTTACGTTACGTTACGTTACGTACGTACGTACGTACATACATGCATACATGTATGCATGCATACATACATACATACATACATACATACATATATACATATATAATATACATATAATATATATATATTATATATGTATATATTATATATATGTATATATATATAGGGAGAGAGAGAGAGAGGAGCAAAACAAAAAAAAGAAAGAGAAGGAAAGAAAGTAAAAGAAAGAAAGGAAAGAAGGAAGGTTGCAAGGAAGGAAGGAAGGAAGGAAAGAAAGAAAGAAAGAAAGATAGAAGAAAGAAAGAAAGAAAGAAAGGAGAAGGGGAGGAGGAGGAGGAGGAGGAGAAGAAGAAGAAGAAGAAGAAGTAGTAGTAGTAGTAGGAGGAGGAGGAGGAGAAGAAGAAGAAGAAGGTGGTGGTGGTGGTGGTGGAGGAGGAGGAGGAGGAGAAGAAGAAGAAGAAGGACTTTGCTCGATTTTCTAGCCTTTTCCAACTCCTTAGTAGACACTTCTGACAGCTCGTCGATGACCGCCTGTGTTGATGCATGTAAGTAATCAAGTAAGCAAGTCAAGTTAAGTCAAGTTATGTAAGCAAGTAAGTAAGTCAAGTCAAGTCAAGTCAACTAAACACTCTGCTTCCCACCGCTTCCACTGCCTCTACATTGCATCTCCTCTCTTTCTGCATGCAATGTGCTACATCTTTGCACCTACTTTCACGACTTTCTTGAATCTATTCATCCAGGCTCCCCACATATCCCTCCTTTGTGTGTTTTCCTTCTTCGTATAAAGTAAAGGAAAGTAAAGTAAGTAAAGTAAAGTAAAGTAAGTTAGTCGGTGAGTCATTTAGTCATTTAGTCAGTGAGTGAGTCAGTAAGAGAGAGAGAGAGAGAGAGAGAGAGAGAGAGAGAGAGAGAGAGACCTCTGTGCCTTGCGTGGCTTGCCTCATCAGTAGGTCCTCCAGGTACCCCATGCGTTTCGCCTTCTTCTCCTGTAACATAGATATTTCAACATGTCTATCCTGTGCTGTCTTTTCGCTTCAAGTGTAAGATAAGATATATTAAACTTAATATCCTGTGATAGATAGATAGATAGAAAACAGATAGATAGATAGATAGAAGATAAGATAACATGTAAGATAAATAATAAGATAAGATACGATAAGATAAGATAAGATAAAGATAAAGATAAAGATAATAAGATAAGATAAAGATAAAGATAAAGATGAAGATGAAGATAAAGATAAAGATAAAGATAAAGATAAAGATAAGATAAGATAAGATAAGATAAGATAAGATAAGATAAGAGAAGATAAGATAAGAAAAGAAAAGAAAAGATAAGAAAAGGAAAGAAAAGAAAAGAAAATAAGATAAAAAGAAAAGAAAAGAAAAGGAAAGGAAAGGAAAGGAAAGGTAAGGTAAAGTAAGGTAAAAAGAAAAGAAAAGAAAAGAAAAGGAAAGGAAAGGAAAGGTAAGGTAAGGTAAGGTAGGTAAGGTAAGGTAAGGTAAGTAAGGTAAGGTAAGGTAAGGTAAGGTAAGGTAAGATAAGGTAGGACTAGGTAAGATAAGATAAGATAAGATAAGATAGACTAGACTAGATAGCTGACCTCAGCCACGGCCTTGCGTCGTTTTTGTAACGCTTCTTCTGCCTCCGTCTGGCACAGGCAACACAAACAACAAGCAACAAGCAATCATACACTTGACCAGCCAGCAACCACAACAAAAACAATGAAAAACAGAGGCAGGACAACCACCAGAACAAGAACAACCGCCCCTTGCCCCCCCACACCCATCCCCCCCCCCCCCCCCTCTCTCTCTCTGTCTCTCTGTCTCTCTCTCTTTGTCTCTCTCTGTCTCTCTCTCTGTCACTCTCCCTCTCTCTCTCTCGCCTCACCTCCCGCTGCTTTTCCAGTTGTTCTTGCGCCCTGAGTTGGATGTCCAAATCCTTGAAAATCTCCAACGCCTCGTCGTCCTTCTAAATGCCGATACGCGTCGCAACATTCGTATGCTAAAAATCTACGCTTGGCTTACTACCTTGCATGATTACTTTTGCCTCCATAAAGTAACAACAACAACAACAACAACAACAATAATAATAATAATAATAACAATAATAGTAATAGTAATAGTAATAGTAATAAATAATAATAATAATAATAATAATAATAATAATAATAACAATAACAATAATAATAATAATAATAATAATAATAATAATAGTGCTTCTCTGTCAATGGCTGATGCAAATCTGCACATGCGCCTCCATCGTCTCACCCGTGAGGGGAGTACGAAGAATTGACGATAGGCTCTAATGACACCCCCGCACGGGCAGTTCCAACACTTCCAGACGGACCGGTATGTTCAATGAAAATACTGGTGGCACCGACGGGAATCAAACTGGCGACAGGTCCCAGATGGTAGACCTTAACCACTGGGCTATCGCGGTGCCACTAATAATAATAATAATAATAATAATAATAATAATAATAATAATAATAATAATAATAATAATAATAATAATAATAGTGCCTCTCTGTCAATGGCTGACGCAAATCTGCACATGCGCCTCCATCGTCTCACCCGTGAGGGGAGTACGAAGAATTGACGATAGGCTCTAATTACACCCCCGCACGGGCAGTTCCAACACTTCCAGACGGACCGGTATGTTCAATGAAGATACTGGTGGCACCGACGGGAATCGAACTGGCGACAGGGCCCAGATGGTAGAACTTGACCACTGGGCTATCACGGTGTCCATAATAATAATAATAATAATAATAATAATAATAATAATAATAATAATAATAATAATAATAATAATGATAATGATAATAATAATATATATATATATATATATATATATATATATATATATATATATATATATTGATCTGTCATGGCTGAGCCCGAGGGCCATGCGCCTCCATCCCTCGACCCAACAGGGACTACAGTGAGTATGTTGGGGAGGGAAGAGTGACTCTAACCATCCTGCATAGAAGGCCCCAAAAGGAAGTCCCTACTACCCGCACAGTGTCGGGTACCTTGCAGGAAATCAACTACAAATGATTGATCTTCCCCGCGTGAGAGCTCCACGAGACTGGGTAGGTCCCGCATGGAGGTACTCACAGGGGTAGCAGACATTTCATGCGGTCTTCCAGCGCATGAGGACGTTTTGTGGTAAGTATCTGGGACGCCTCGAAACCCGTCACCACCCCTAGATCGCGGAATGTAAATACCCCTTTGATCCCACGATGTCTTATAAAAAACAACACAACGACATGGCCTAGGAACCAACACAACAACATAGCCTCGGAACCCACATCGACATAGCCTCGGAACCCACACGACAACAGAGCCTCGGAACCAACACAACAACATAGCCTCGGAACCAACACAACAACATAGCCTCGGAGCCAACACAACGACATAGCCTCGAAACCAGTGGGAAGAGGCCCAACCACCTCCTCTTCCCGTGGGGTGCCATACTGTGCACCCCTCCATAATAATAATAATAATAATAATAATAATAATAATAGTGTATCTCCTGCCAATTGCTGAGCCAAAAGGCCATGTGCATCCAGTCCTCCATTCCATAAGGAAAGTCTCCACACCAATCGGTGGAATAAAGGAAGTGACGGCATAGAACATTACTCTAGGAGCTTTATACCAATCAGCCCATGGAAAGGACCGATGGCCTATGTACTCCCTAATAATAATAATAATAATAATAATAATAATAAGAATAATAGTGCTTCTCTGTCAATGGCTGATGCAAATCTGCACATGCGCCTCCATAATAATAATAATAATAATAATAATAATAATAATAATAATAATAATAATAATAATAATAATAGTGTATCTCCTGCCAATTGCTGAGCCAAAAGGCCATGTGCATCCAGTCCTCCATTCCATAAGGAAAGTCTCCACACCAATCGGTGGAATAAAGGAAGTGACGGCATAGAACATTACTCTAGGAGCTTTATACCAATCAGCCCATGGAAAGGACCGATGGCCTATGTACTCCCTAAATAATAATAATAATAATAATAATAATAATAATAATAATAATAATAATAATAATAATAGTGCTTCTCTGTCAATGGCTGATGCAAATCTGCACATGCGCCTCCATCGTCTCACCCGTGAGGGGAGTACGAAGAATTGACGATAGGCTCTAATGACACCCCCGCAAGGGCAGTTCCAACACTTCCAGACGGGCCGGTATGTTCAATGAAAATACTGGTGGCACCGACGGGAATCGAACTGGCGACAGGGCCCAGATGGTAGAACTTGACCACTGGGCTATCACGGTGCCACTAATAATAATAATAATAATAATAATAATAGTGCTTCTCTGTCAATGGCTGATGCATTTCTGCACATGCGCCTCCATCGTCTCACCCGTGAGGGGAGTACGAAGAATTGACGATAAGCTCTAATGACACCCCCGCAAGGGCAGTTCCAACACTTCCAGACGGGCCGGTATGTTCAATGAAAATACTGGTCCAGAAATAGACCGGTATGTTCAATGAAAATACTGGTGGCACCGACGGGAATCGAACTGGCGACAGGGCCCAGATGGTAGAACTTGACCACTGGGCTATCACGGTGTCCAATAATAATAATAATAATAATAATAATAATAATAATAATAATAATAATAATAGTGTATCTCCTGCCAATTGCTGAGCCAAAAGGCCATGTGCATCCAGTCCTCCATTCCATAAGGAAAGTCTCCACACCAATCGGTGGAATAAAGGAAGTGACGGCATAGAACATTACTCTAGGAGCTTTATACCAATCAGCCCATGGAAAGGACCGATGGCCTATGTACTCCCTAATAATAATAATAATAATAATAATAATAATAATAATAATAATAGTGCTTCTCTGTCAATGGCTGATGCAAATCTGCACATGCGCCTCCATCGTCTCACCCGTGAGGGGAGTACGAAGAATTGACGATAGGCTCTAATGACACCCCCGCACGGGCAGTTCCAACACTTCCAGACGGACCGGTATGTTCAATGAAGATACTGGTGGCACCGACGGGAATCGAACTGGCGACAGGGCCCAGATGGTAGAACTTGACCACTGGGCTATCACGGTGTCCATAATAATAATAATAATAATAATAATAATAATAATAATAATAATAATAATAATAATAATAATAATAATGATAACAATAATAATCATAATATTAACAATTATAATCATGAATCAGCAAGCAGAGTACTTCCCTACACACACACACACACACACACGCACAGACACACAAACACACACCCATACCTGAGGCATTTCGATCCGTGGGATCGCGCCAAACGGGTAGGGCATTTCTCCCCACACCCCGGGATCCTCGTCATCCAGCTCCTCGGGGATTTTCGGCGGCTTTTG
>WBZZ01003268.1:100000-152500 GCA_019918135.1 Paulinella micropora
AAGAAGAAGAAGAAGAAGAAGAAGAAGAAGAAGAAGAAGAAGAAGAAGGAGAAGAAGAAGAAGAAGAAAAGGGTAAACGCGGGGGGGGGGGGGGGGGAGAGGCGGGAGGGTCGGGGGAGTTTGGGCGGATTAGGAAAAATGGAAGGTAGGTAGGTACAAGATATATTGATAGACAGATAGGTAAGAAGGCAGACAGATAGATAGATAAATAGGTAGGTAGATGGATAAAGAGGTAGGTAGATGTATAAATAGGTGGATAGATAGATAGGTAGACAGGTAAGATAGAATAGATAGGCAGATAGGTAGATAGGTAGATAGGTAGATAGGTAGATATAGATAGATAGATAGATAGATAGATAGATAGATAGATAGATAGATAGATAGATAGATCAATGGTCGGGGATCATGTTGATAATACAGGCGGGCGAGCACTTCACGGATGAACGCGCACTAGTTACAAGTCCCTGGAAAAGGTCGCCCTATATTATATGTAATATCTGTGTACCTGTACGCTATAGAAAATATGTGCGTATCTGGGAGTGATTAATCCCCCCGCCCCCCCCCCCCCCCCCCCCCCCCCCCGCCCCCCCCCTTGAAAATGATTGCGTCAAACTTGCGAAAATTTCGAACAAAAGGTCTGAGAGCACAGGTCCCTAGAAGGAAGAAAAAAGCATCTATCTGTCTATCTATCTATCTATCTATCTATCTATCTATCTATCTATCTATCTATCTATCTATCTATCTGTCTATGTACAGTCAAAATGCTTACATACTGATGCAGCTTACATGCATGTTTGAGAACGTTGCTACTTTACATATCCATGTATGTAAATGTATGTGTTGGCACCCCAGCCCTTTTCGATGGAGCAACAACGCAACCCCTGCAAAATCCCCTTCTCGCATGGTACCCGGATTAGATAGACAGATAGATAGATAGATAGATAGATAGATAGATAGATAGATAGAGTTGCTTTGCGTCTATATATCTCTTCTGTCTATCTACCCGATCCATCTATCTGTTTATCTACGTATGTAGCTCTCTATCAGCACACCTGTATACTTAAGTACATGTTTTATCACAATTGTATGCACAGATAGTTTCGTGATATATACATGTGCGTGTGCTATGTATACGTTTGTATGCACGCATGTGTACGTGTTCTCTGTATCAAAACGTTATAATTGAAAATCATACCATAACATATCATAGCATATCCTAAATAATACAAGTATGGAAAGAAAGGCTGACTAGAGATTTTGTTGCATGCGCAGCCATTCACAGAGTCCAATGGCCCGTTTCTGATACAAGGTACACATGACCCGACAGACAGATTGGCAGACACACCACATACATGCGCTAAAACACACACACAAATTGATGCACTTTCAGGATTTCTACTGCACAACACTTTTGTCTGTTTTTTTTAATCATTTTTGTTGATAGTTTTAATAAGTGCATGGCATTTTTTGCTCTTGATCGCTTTTAATGTTCATAGCTTTTTGTCTTTTTTGTGGTTATTCTTGATGGCGCTCTCTCCTCTCTCTCTCTGTCTGTCTGCCTCTCTCTATCTCTCTTTCTCTCTTTCTTTCTCTTTATCTGTGCGTATGCAAAATGCCATCTCACTGCATCGTTGTAAAGTGCACACTTTCTGCATGCCCAAACACAGGCCGGTTTACATACGACACAATCAGACTCGAACTATATATATGAAATGTATAATGATGCTTGTAGGCTTTCTACTCAAAAAGGGCACTGCTGGGATGCAAGCGTACGCAAAATATCATATCATTACATCACTACAACCCACATATATTCTCTGCACGCCCAAACGCAGGCGTGTGACATACGACAGGCACATGCACACTCACCACACTATAAATAATATGTATGTGAGAAAAATACACCATTTTTTTCAAATTCAGATGATGTGTCACAAAGATTTCCTGCATGTTGCGGTTATATTAACGCCGATATTCACGGCATTGGCCACTTGTGTGCGAGCTCTCTCCTCGGATGTTCTCAGCTATCAAATTCCAAGCCAAGTGACTTGAAACGTTTCCTATTCCATACTTGTGTCCTCGACCTGTTACAAGTCATGAAAAGCTAAGCTTTTAAGCTAGAGATTGCAACAAAGGTAGCATGGAGAATATGTCCTGATATCAGAGCGCTGGTGCCAATTCACATGCAGCACTACTACTACTACTACTACTACTACCACTACTACTACTACTACTACTACTACTACTACTACTATTACTACTATTACTACCACTACTACCATCACCACTACTACTACTACTACTACTACTACTACTACTACTACTACTGCTACCACTTCTACTACTACTACTACTACTACTACTACTACTACTACTACTACTACCAGTACTACTACTACCACCACGACCACCACCACCACCTCTACTACTACTACTACTACTACTACTACTACTACTACTACTACTTCTGTTATTATTATTATTATTATTATTATTATTATTATTATTATTAAATCCCGATGAAAAAACCTAGTCACACTTGCTAAACAGAGTTCCAGCCCAATGGCCTCAAGGCGTTAAACTGTGACGCCAACTCATAACCCTTTGGTGGTAGATGCTGGGGAGGAGGGTCGTTGCGCGCGTAAAAGATCTTAAACTCCGCATATGCTGGTTGATAGCCCAGGACCCAGCAGACACCAGATTGTTATGGGGGGGGTTTCGAGGCAGCTCTAGCAACCGCGCTTGGTGTATGCACTTGCGCATTCGGTGACGTCTTGCAAGAGGTTGCTGGGACTGCGGAATAACCTCGGCTTAGTGCAGTCTTGCCCTCAGGAGCTCCATCGGTGGCCCCGATCATCAGGCGAGAGACTGACACGGGGGGGTGGAGGACCTCGAACAAGGGTATTGGAGGCTTATGTCCGTTGAGGATATGCCATTAGCTGCATCAGTATGCCTCAGATATAGTATTATTATTATTATTATTATTATTATTATTATTATTATTATTATTATTATTATTATTATTATTACTATTATTGGGCCCTGTCGCCAGTTCGATTCCCGTCGGTGCCACCAGTATTTTCATTGAACATACCGGTCCGTCTGGACCAGTATTTTCATTGAACATACCGGTCCGTCTGGAAGTGTTGGAACTGCCCTTGCGGGGGTGTCATTAGAGCCTATCGTCAATTCTTCGTACTCCCCTCACGGGTGAGACGATGGAGGCGCATGTGCAGAAATGCATCAGCCATTGACAGAGAAGCACTATTATTATTATTATTATTATTATGGACACCGTGATAGCCCAGTGGTCAAGTTCTACCATCTGGGCCCTGTCGCCAGTTCGATTCCCGTCGGTGCCACCAGTATTTTCGTTGAACATACCGGTCTATTTCTGGACCAGTATTTTCATTGAACATACCGGCCCGTCTGGAAGTGTTGGAACTGCCCTTGCGGGGGTGTCATTAGAGCCTATCGTCAATTCTTCGTACTCCCCTCACGGGTGAGACGATGGAGGCGCATGTGCAGATTTGCATCAGCCATTGACAGAGAAGCACTATTGTTATTGTTATTTATTATTGTTATTATTTATTATTATTACTATTATTATTATTATTATTATTATTATTATTATTATTATTATTATTATTATTATTATTATGGAGTACATAGGCCATCGGGCCCTTTCCATGGGCTGATTGGTATAAAGCTCCTAGAGTAATGTTCTATGCCGTCACTTCCTTTATTCCACCGATTGGTGTGGAGACTTTCCTTATGGAATGGAGGACTGGATGCACATGGCCTTTTGGCTCAGCAATGGGCAGGAGATACATTATTATTATTATTATTATTATTATTATTATTATTATTATGATGATGAAAAAATTTAGTCACACTTGCTAAACAGAGTTCCAGCCCAATGGCCTCAAGGCGTTAAACTGTGACGCCAACTCATAACCCTTTGGTGGTAGATGCTGGGGAGGAGGGTCGTTGAGCGCGTAAAAGATCTAAACTCCGCATATGCTGGTTGATAGCCCAGGACCCAGCAGACACCAGATTGTTATGGGTGGGGTTTCGAGGCAGCTCTAGCAACCGCGCTGGGTGTATGCACTTGCACATTCGGTGACGTCTTGCAAGAGGTTGCTGGGACTGCGGAATAACCTCGGCTTAGTGCAGTCTTGCCCTCAGGAGCTCCATCGGTGGCCCCGATCATCAGGCGAGAGACTGACACGGGGGGGTGGAGGACCTCGAACAAGGGTATTGGAGGCTTATGTCCGTTGAGGATATGCCATTAGCTGCATCAGTATGCCTCAGATATAGTAAATAGTATTATTATTATTATTATTATTATTATTATTATTATTAGGGAGTACATAGGCCATCGGTCCTTTCCATGGGCTGATTGGTATAAAGCTCCTAGAGTAATGTTCTATGCCGTCACTTCCTTTATTCCACCGATTGGTGTGGACACTTTCCTTATGGAATGGAGGACTGGATGCACATGGCCTTTTGGCTCAGCAATTGGCAGGAGATACACTATTATTATTATTATTATTATTATTATTATTATTATTATTATTATTATTATTATTATCCGGACACCGTGATAGCCCAGTGGTCAAGTTCTACCATCTGGGCCCTGTCGCCAGTTCGATTCCCGTCGGTGCCACCAGTATTTTCATTGAACATACCGGTCTATTTCTGGATCAGTATTTTCATTGAACATACCGGCCCGTCTGGAAGTGTCGGAACTGCCCTTGCGGGGGTGTCATTAGAGCTTATCGTCAATTCTTCGTACTCCCCTCACGGGTGAGACGATGGAGGCGCATGTGCAGAAATGCATCAGCCATTGACAGAGAAGCACTATTATTATTATTATTATCATTATTTCTACCTGGGCCCTGTCGCCAGTTCGATTCCAGTCGGTGCCACCAGTATTTTCATTGAACATACCGGTCCGTCTGGAAGTGTTGGAACTGCCCTTGCGGGGGTGTCATTAGAGCCTATCGTCAATTCTTCGTACTCCCCTCACGGGTGAGACGATGGAGGCGCATGTGCAGAAATGCATCAGCCATTGACAGAGAAGCACTATTATTATTATTATTATTATTATTATTATTATTATTATTATTATTATTTGTTATCCCTAAAAGGTGTTGGGAGTAGGGGGTGGGGGGTTTGGGGGGAGGGGAAAAATGAAAATTGTGTACCCCTCACCCCCCCACCCCCCATTTCCGCACCCCTGTCGGAATAAATCATGGTTTGTCGGAACGAGGAGTTGGGAGCTCATACTTGCAGGGTGGCTTGCTCCAGACTCGATGTTGATGCTGATATGCTTTTTTTGGAGTTCATGCAAATATTTGCGTTAGGAGAGTGTCCTGGATGCCAAATTCCTTGTTTTTTTTCGCACCCCTGTCGGAATAAATCATGGTTTGTGGGAACCAGGAGGAGTTGGGAGCTCATATTGGCAGGGTGGCTAGCCCCAGACTCGATGTTGATGCTGATATAATTTTTTTTTAATTCACGCAAATATTTGCGTTAGGGTAGTGTCCTGAATGCCAAAATTCCTTGTGTTTTAGCAGCACTTGCCGGTGCCTCCGGCAATTGAACGTACCCTGTCGACGGGGCGGGGGGTGGGGGGGGGGGGGGGGGGGGGGGGGGGGAGGGGAGGGGGGGCGGGTCAGGGGGCAGGCGATTGTACGTAACTTTGGTCGCGGGTGGCACACACACCAGAAAATTGAGGTCTTGTCCCACCAGGCGCACTCCGGCAATTGAACGTACCCCGTCGACGGGAAAGGGAGGTCCAGGGGGCCCTCCCCCCGGTAACCCCAGTTCGGCAATTGTACGTACCCGTTTTGGTCGCGGGTGATACCCACACCAGAAAATTGAGGTCTTGTGTCACCAGGCGCCGTTTGCGCACACAAGAGGGTGTTAGCGGCTGATATCTGGTGTATCTGACACTTCTTGATGAGCTCTCTTCGAAAATATAAAATTGTGGCGCCGGGTGGCATACAGACCGGAAAAATGAGGTTTTTGCGCCACCAGGCGCCGTTTGTGCACCACCAGAGGGAGTTTGAGGCTGGTGTTTGGTGTACCCGACACCTCTCGGTGCGCTCTCTTGGGAGATAAAAAAGTTTTGGTGGCGGGTGGCACAAAAACCAGAGATTTTAGGTTTTTGCGCCAGCAGAGCTTACATTTGCGATCTGTTGGTACCTCCTGCAATTGAACGTACCCTGTCGATGGGGGGGGTTCCGGGGGGCTCTCCCCCGGGAACCCTAGCCCGAGGGGGGTAAAGGGGGGGGGGGGAGGGGGGTGTGTGGGGGCGGGGGGGGGGGGGGGGCGCGAAGCGCACCGCAAACCATCCTTTTAGGTGTTGGCGCAGCCCCTTTCATTATTATTATTATTATTATTATCATTATTATTATTATTATTATCATTATTATTATTATTAATATCATTTTTATTATTATTATTATTATTATGGACACCGTGATAGCCCAGTGGTCAAGTTCTACCATCTGGGCCCTGTCGCCAGTTCGATTCCCGTCGGTGCCACCAGTATTTTCATTGAACATACCGGTCCGTCTGGAAGTGTCGGAACTGCCCGTTCGGGGGTGTCATTAGAGCCTATCGTCAATTCTTCGTACTCCCCTCACGGGTGAGACGATGGAGGCGCATGTGCAGATTTGCATCAGCCATTGACAGAGAAGCACTATTATTATTATTATTATTATTATTATTATTATTTCTACCATCTGGGCCCTGTCGCCAGTTCGATTCCCGTCGGTGCCACCAGTATTTTCATTGAACATACCGGTCCGTCTGGACCAGTATTTTCATTGAACATACCGGTCCGTCTGGAAGTGTTGGAACTGCCCTTGCGGGGGTGTCATTAGAGCCTATCGTCAATTCTTCGTACTCCCCTCACGGGTGAGACGATGGAGGCGCATGTGCAGAAATGCATCAGCCATTGACAGAGAAGCACTATTATTATTATTATTATTATTATTATTCTTATTATTTACCATCTGGGCCCTGTCGCCAGTTCGATTCCCGTCGGTGCCACCAGTATTTTCATTGAACATACCGGTCCGTCTGGAAGTGTTGGAACTGCCCATGCGGGGGTGTCATTAGAGCTTATCGTCAATTCTTCGTACTCCCCTCACGGGTGAGACGATGGAGGCGCATGTGCAGATTTGCATCAGCCATTGACAGAGAAGCACTATTATTATTATTACTATTATTATTATTATTATTATTATTATTGGACACCGTGATAGCCCAGTGGTCAAGTTCTACCATCTGGGCCCTGTCGCCAGTTCGATTCCCGTCGGTGCCACCAGTATTTTCATTGAACATACCGATCCGTCTGGACCAGTATTTTCATTGAACATACCGGCCCGTCTGGAAGTGTTGGAACTGCCCTTGCGGGGGTGTCATTAGAGCTTATCGTCAATTCTTTGTACTCCCCTCACGGGTGAGACGATGGAGGCGCATGTGCAGAAATGCATCAGCCATTGACAGAGAAGCACTATTATTATTATTATTATTATTATTTGGACACCGTGATAGCCCAGTGGTCAAGTTCTACCATCTGGGCCCTGTCGCCAGTTCGATTCCCGTCGGTGCCACCAGTATTTTCATTGAACATACCGGTCTATTTCTGGACCAGTATTTTCATTGAACATACCGGCCCGTCTGGAAGTGTTGGAACTGCCCTTGCGGGGGTGTCATTAGAGCTTATCGTCAATTCTTCGTACTCCCCTCACGGGTGAGACGATGGAGGCGCATGTGCAGAAATGCATCAGCCATTGACAGAGAAGCACTATTATTATTATTATTATTATTATTATTACTATTGTTATTATTATTATCATCATCATCGTCGTCGTCACCATCATCATCAATATCAATAAGCCGAGTACGAGATCTTATTTTCACGACACTTTCAAACTGAAAACGTCGCCTTGCTGTGACAGGTGGCGGCTGCGTTGGTTCGAACTGTCTCCTTATGCTTTACTTTGGTCAGCCCCAACCCAAGCCAGTGAAACTGCATGGGCGCAATAGATGCCAGCAGTGAAAGCAGTGAGAGAGATTGAAAAAGCTTGAAAAGGGAGAGATATTGTAAAGGCTTGCTCTCTACATATTATATTTTTCTATGTAGGAGGTTAGATGACACATATGACCCAGAGCAGCGCGAAAGAGGTCCAGGGCACAACATATCAACCCACAAGAAATGAAAAAAAGAAAACGACAAGCACAGCCAGTCAAACAAAGAAACAGGACCAAAAAGCGCTCTCATGTCTTTTCTTTTTTGGTTCTTTGTCTTCTCATCTTTTTCTTCTTCTTCGCTCTCGTTGTCTTTTTCTTTTTTGGTTCCTATCTGCGTGTACGTTTGATGGGAAAGGGGGGTTATTGGTGCATGTGGTTGCTGTATGGCGTATCTGTGATCAGGGCTTGTGCCTATCATGTCGATTGCAAAAGTCAGCCTCTCCGGCACGCAGATCACCATCGATGTATGTAACGGATCTCGAGAACAAAAGAGCGAGGGCCAGAGACACACAGGGAGAGAGAGAGAGAGAGAGAAGAGAGAGAGAGATAGAGAGAGAAGAGAGAGAGAGAGAAGAGAGAGAGAGAGAGAGAGAGAGAAGAGAGAGAGAGAGAGAAGAGAGAGAGAGAGAGAGAGATGCTTTCTGCCCCAAGATCGCCAGTGCCGTATGCATTGCCAAAGAAATGAGAGTTCTTTGCTCTCAACTACAACCATAAATATAGTACATATAATTTCATGAAGAGTTTTTTTTGGAAGAGTGTCACCTGGCACAACGTACTTTTTACGTACTAGTTTCATAATTTTTGTGAATACGTATGCTTATTTTATTTCTTCATTTTCATTTCTTGTACGATGTCTTGTTTTCTATTTCTTATTTTTGTTTGATTGTATTTGCTTTAGTATGGGCTGGACGAGAAGGTATTGCTTTTGGACACGCAGACAGAGGACAAGGCGCAGCTGTGGACCGAGGCAATACTCAAGGTAAGGCACACACAGAGAGAAGATAGAGCCATAAATGCTCTGCGTGTTTGTGTGTTTGTAATGGTCTCTATTCTTCTAGGTTATCCCAGGGACGCAATTGTCATGCAAGCAACGTACTTACGCACTAACGAAAATGGATGTCTGATTAAATGTAGGCGAAGGACGCGACCATAACGCGTGCATCAGTCAGCTCCAGCCCCGCCGAACACTTCTCTCGGATTGCTGAGGTTGATCTATCTATCTATCTATCTATCTATCTATCTATCTATCTATCTATCTATCTATAGATAGATAGATAGATAGATAGATAGATAGATAGATAGATAGATAGATAGATAGATGGACAGACAAACGGAACACAATAAAACAGAATGGAATAGAATACACAGAATAGAATTTGTCGACAGATAGATAGATATCTATGTTTGGTCTATCAGCGCTGCATGTCCAAAGACATAGGCATACATTTCACACAGCTACCCGAAGATGATTGGGCAGCGGGCTGGAGGTGAACACTTAGTCCGATAGATAGATAGATAGATAGATAGATAGATAGATAGATAGATAGATAGATAGATAGATATCTACCTAGCTATCTAACTATGTACCTATCTATCTATCTCTTTGTTGTGTGTACTGCGCAGTCTTTCTTGAAGCGCGATGATGGCAAAGCCTTTGCCCAGTCCAGCGGGTAACCTTGGAAATTTCTTGGAATCTTCCATAAATTTCGCTAAATTCACGCAAACGCGGTCTGAATATGTGCCCTTGTGAAATGTTCCAACTGACCGGCCGGACGAGCAACCATCTATCTCAAATAACTCTATAAATAACTATCTGGCTCGATAGGTGGATAGTTGTCTGTCTATCTATATACCTTGTATATCTATATATCTAGCGATCGATCTATTTGCTATTTAAAATACATTCTATTTGCCTGTCTGTTTTCCCTTTGTATGTCTATGTAGCTATATCTTCGTCGTGCCATGGCGCTTGTGACCGATACCTGATGCTTTTTTGAATAATCTCTCAGAAAGAGGAGAAAAGGGAGGAGAGGGAGGAGGAAAATGAAGAAGAAGAAGAAGAAGAAGAAGAAGAAGAAGAAAGAAGAAGAAAGAAGAAGAAAGAAGAAGAAAGAAGAAGAAAAAAGAAGAAGAAAAAAGAGGAAGAAAAAAGAGGAAGAAAGAAGAAGAAGAAAGAAGAAGAAAGAAGAAGGAGAAAGAAGAAGAAGAAGAAGAAGAAGAAGAAGAAGAAGAAAGAAGAAGATGTCCTCTTCTTTGCCTATGCCAGGCAAGAAGAGGGAGCTATTATCGCGCAGACGCCCAATCGAGCTACAGACAATCCTTGTACGTATGAGTACTCCTAGCTCCTTCTACTACTAATCCACCGTACCATCTGTATCAATTCTTCTTTTTCTCTACTACTACTACTACTACTACTACTACTACTACTACTTCTACTACTACTACTTCTAATACTACTACTACTATTACTAACACTACTAACACTACTAACACTACTACCACAACTACTACTACTACTACCACAACTACTACTACTACTACTACTACTACTACCACTACTACTACTACTACTACTACTACTACTACTACTACTACTACTACCTACTACTACCACTACTACTACTACTACTACTACTACTACTACTACTACACTACTACACTACCGCTCGCTGCACGTACTAAACCTCGTTCCCTTTTCTCTACTACTATCCCATGTACCAACCCTTTGTCCCCCTGCTGCTCTACTTTCACTCAAGCATATCTGCATGTTTCTTGTGTGTCTGGGCAGCCAAGGTGACGGGCCAGGCTTCTGCAAAGAAAACGTCGGCCCATGCGCGCAGCCGCGGTAAGACGCCTGGGCGGAATAAGACTCCCAAGAGCGCGGTCTGCTTGTCTTCTTGATTCATAGGGAAGAGGGGGGGGGGGGGGTAAAGACACATTCTTGGGATTTGCTAGATAAACAAATAGATTTCCTGTGAACCTATACACATTCTTTTTCACTGCATATGCACACAAGACGTTGCATCGTCATGCTTGTAAAATCCACTGCGTGGAAATCAAACTATTTCACAACTGTTGACCCGCCAAAAGACTGCCAAACTTTGGCCGATTTTCCGTAAGATTGTGTACACTTTGCTGCCTAAGTATGCGTGTGCATAACTGATATCTTTGCTTCAGGTCAAGGTATCGATGAAGGGCTTGCTGCCCAACGAAGCTGCTGCAACCCCAGACAGGTCCGAATGAATATATTATACATACATATACGAGCATATATGTGTCTTCATATATCCCTTATGCATTTGCCTAGGTGCAAGTATGTATATGCATGATAAGTATGCACCTTTCCCCAAAAAATCAGTCTTTGATGTCTTAATATACAGTTCGATGTTCCATGTGATTTCTTCTCGTTCTTGCTTTTTTTATGTTAATGATAATTATGCTGTAATAATAAGTAGTAGTAGTAGCAGTAGTAGTTATAATACTTCTTCAAACCTTACTACGTATGCGTGCCACGTGAGTCTCTCTATCTATTACTTTGCGATTCTTTGATTGTTTTGTTGTCTTTTTTTTCATTTTTCTTGTTTTTGTTTTGTAAAACGTAAGCCTCACTCAACTCTGTGTCTCCAGCTGACAGTGTTCATGCTCCTGATTTCTCTCTGCAGCGTGAGCAGAAATGATGCAGCGAGCAAAGAGAATGCTGCAGAGGACAGCAACAGCAATCATGGTCTATCTTGCCGGCTGCACAAACTGCCACATGCGCGCGTGAACACTGATGCTGGCACGCGCGCACAAAAAACACATACGTACACAAGTCATGATAGATCGCAGAAGGCCTCGCACGCTTACATGCGTAACAGACACACATAGTAAATACAGGCAAGCGATAGCTGTTGTTATCATGTTGTACGTGATGCTGAGCTTGTCACTGTGCATGTGTGTATGTGAGTGTAAATATGATGCGTATACTTTTAGATATGCTTATGCACAGAAGAGAATGAATAACGGGAAGATCACAAAAAAAAACCAGTATAAAGAAGAAGAAGAAGAAGAAGAAGAAGAAGAAGAAGTAGAAGAAGAAGAGGAGGAGGAAGAGCAGGAAGAGGAGGAGGAGGAGGAGAAAGAAGAAGAAGAAGAAGAAGAAGAAGAAGAAGAAGGAGAAGAAGAAGAAGAAGAAGAAGGAGGAGGAGGAGGAGGAGGAGGACTTTCCAAAAAAGAAGGGACGTGGCTGGTTGGGCTGTTATGTATGTTACGTTACATTATGTTTCGTTACGTCACCTTACGTTTCGTCCCGTTACAGAAGGGGCGGATTTTGATGGTGTGTCCCGCGCCCTGCGATTTGCCCTCAAGGAGTCACCCCAACACCCGCTGAGCATGGTCTCTATCTGCTTTCTATTTCTCTCTTTTTCTCGTGTTTTTTTCTTTTCTCTTTTCTTTCTTTCTTCCTTCATTTTCCTTTCCGACTGTTCTCTGTTGGTGTTGGTGTTGGTGTTGTTGGATTTTTTTTGTTGGATTTTTTTCACTGTAAAAAGTACATATATTAAATTTTTGATATTTGGTCAATCATTTCTCTTCGTTTCGTGATACTGTTGTTGGCTGATCTTGTTTCTGTCTGATTTTTAGATGAATAGATAGCTGTTGGGGGAGAAAACGTATAGCTTGAAGTAAAATAGAGACAATTCTTAGAATGATACTTAGCTGTTGGGTGAGTGTTTATGTGCAGTGTTTATGTGTGTGTGTGTGTGTATCCAAGGACACGCCGACGCGACAGCGAGTAATGGCGGGTCCTCAGGTGGATCATGTATATACGCATCAATACGGCCCTGCATGTATTCATGCATATTTAATTATTTAGCTAATTTATATAACTGCTTGTTGTCTATTTGTCTTTTTGTATTGTAAATTCTTTTACACCAAGAATTTTCTGCAAATTACGGGAACAAGATATAAAAATCGCAGAAAGTATCCTCTTGCATGTCTTGGCACGAAATTTCAAACATCAGTTTATCATTCATGCCCCCGGCCGTTTAGTATTACTACAACTATTACTATTACTATTACTATTACTATTACTATTACTATTACTATTACTATTACTATTACTATTACTATTACTATTACTATTACTATTACTTTTACTTTTACTATTACTTTTACTATTACTATTACTTTTACTATTACTATTACTACTACTATTACTACTACTACTACTACTACTACTACTATTATTATTATTATTATTAATATTATTATTATTAATATTAGTGGCACCGCGATAGCCCAGTGGTTAAGGTCTACCATCTGGGACCTGTCGCCAGTTCGATTCCCGTCGGGGCCAGTATTTTCAAAGGATATTTTCTTTGAAAATAATGGTCTGTCTGGAAGGCTTGAAGCTGCCTTGCGGGGGTGTCAGTAGAGCCTATCGTCAAATCTTCGTACTCCCCTCGCGGGTGAGACGATGGAGGCACATGTGCAGAAATGCATTCGCCATTGACTGAGAAGCACTATTATTATTATTATTATTAATATTATTATTATTATTATTATTATTATTATTATTCAGCCCAATGGTCTCAAGGCGTTAAACTGTGACGCCAACTCATAACCCTTTGGTGGTAGATGCTGGGGAGGAGGGTCGTTGCGCGCGTAAAAGATCTTAAACTCCGCATATGCTGGTTGATAGCCCAGGACCCAGCAGACACCAGATTGTTATGGGTGGGGTTTCGAGGCAGCTCTAGCAACCGCGCTTGGTGTATGCACTTGCACATTCGGTGACGTCTTGCAAGAGGTTGCTGGGACTGCGGAATAACCTCGGCTTAGTGCAGTCTTGCCCTCAGGAGCTCCATCGGTGGCCCCGATCATCAGGCGAGAGACTGACACGGGGGGTGGAGGACCTCGAACAAGGGTATTGGAGGCTTATGTCCGTTGAGGATATGCCATTAGCTGCATCAGTACGCCTCAGATATAGTAAATCTGCCTTGGAGTGTTGACTGTGACATATTTGAGGGAAATCCCGATGAAAAAACCTAGTCACACTTGCTAAACAGAGTTCCAGCCCAATGGCCTCAAGGCGTTAAACTGTGACGCCAACTCATAACCCTTTGGTGGTAGATGCGGGGGAGGAGGGTCGTTGCGCGCGTAAAAGATCTTAAACTCCGCATATGCTGGTTGATAGCCCAGGACCCAGCAGACACCAGATTGTTATGGGTGGGGTTTCGAGGCAGCTCTAGCAACCGCGCTTGGTGTATGCACTTGCACATTCGGTGACGTCTTGCAAGAGGTTGCTGGGACTGCGGAATAACCTCGGCTTAGTGCAGTCTTGCCCTCAGGAGCTCCATCGGTGGCCCCGATCATCAGGCGAGAGACTGACACGGGGGGGTGGAGGACCTCGAACAAGGGTATTGGAGGCTTATGTCCGTTGAGGATATGCCATTAGCTGCATCAGTATGCCTCAGATATAGTATTATTATTATTATTATTATTATTATTATTATTATTATTATTATTATTATTACTATTATTGGGCCCTGTCGCCAGTTCGATTCCCGTCGGTGCCACCAGTATTTTCATTGAACATACCGGTCCGTCTGGACCAGTATTTTCATTGAACATACCGGTCCGTCTGGAAGTGTTGGAACTGCCCTTGCGGGGGTGTCATTAGAGCCTATCGTCAATTCTTCGTACTCCCCTCACGGGTGAGACGATGGAGGCGCATGTGCAGAAATGCATCAGCCATTGACAGAGAAGCACTATTATTATTATTATTATTATTATTATTATTATTATTGGACACCGTGATAGCCCAGTGGTCAAGTTCTACCATCTGGGCCCTGTCGCCAGTTCGATTCCCGTCGGTGCCACCAGTATTTTCGTTGAACATACCGGTCTATTTCTGGACCAGTATTTTCATTGAACATACCGGCCCGTCTGGAAGTGTTGGAACTGCCCTTGCGGGGGTGTCATTAGAGCTTATCGTCAATTCTTCGTACTCCCCTCACGGGTGAGACGATGGAGGCGCATGTGCAGAAATGCATCAGCCATTGACAGAGAAGCACTATTATTATTATTATTATTATTATTATTATATTATCCCTGAAAGGTGTTGGGAGTAGGAGGTGGGGGGTTTGGGGGGAGGGGGAAAATGGAAATTGTGTACCCCCAGCCCCCCCCCCCCCCTCCAGCCCCCATTTCCGCACACCTGTTGGAATAAATCATGGTTTGTGGGAACGAGGACAAGTTGGGAGCTCATATTGACAGGGTGGCTAGCCTCAGACTCGATGTTGATGCTGATATGATTTTTTTGGACTTCACGCAAATATTTGCGTTAGGGGAGTGTCCTGAATGCCAAAATTCCTTTTTTTTATCGCACCCCTGTCGGAATAAATCATGGTTTGTGTGAACTAGGAGGAGTTGGGAGCTCATAATGACAGGGTGGCTAGCCCCAGACTCGATGTTAATGTGATATAATTTCTTTGGAATTCACGCAAATATTTGCGTTAAGGTAGAGTCCTGAATGCCAAAAATCCTTGTTTTTTAGTAACATTTGCCGGTACCTCCGGCAATTGAACGTACCCTGTCGACGGGGAAGGTGGGGTCCGGGGGGACTTCCCCCGGGAACCCAAGCCCTGCAATTGTACGTACCCGTTCTGGTCGCGGGTGGCACCAAACCTGAAATTGAGGTCTTGTGCCACCAGGCGCCGTGCACACAGAGGGATTTAGCGGCTCATATTTGGTGTATCTGACACTTCTTGATGAGCTCTCTTCGAAAATATAAAAATTGTGGCGCCGGGTGGCATACACTCCGGAATTTTTTTTTTGCGGCACCAGGCGCCGTTTGCGCATACCAGAGGGAGTTTGAGGCTGATGTTTGGTGTACCCGACACCTCTCGATGAGCTCTCTTCGGAGATCCAAAAAAATTTGTTGCTGGGTGGCACAAAAACCAGAGATTTTGGGTTTTTGTGCCACCAGAGCTTACACTTGTGTTCTGCTGGTACCTCTGGCAATTGAACGTACCCTGTCGACGGAAGGGGGGTCCGGGGGGCCCTATCCCCGGGAACAATTGTACGTACCCCACCCGAAGTAGCCGACACCAAAATGAATGGCTGAGAATGCTCCAAGGCTCTAAGAGTTGTGCCAAAAGGGTTTATGCCGGTTACCTCCGGCAGAACGTACCCTGTCGATTGTGGAAAGAGAGGGTCCGGGGGGCCCTCCCCCCGGGAACCCAAGCCCTGTAATTGTACGTACCCGAAGCGAATTTGCCGGCACCAAAAATGAATGGCTGAGAATGCTCCAACGCTCCCAAAGTTTTGTCAGAAAGGTTGAGAGGCTGGTTTTTTGGTTTTCACAATCTCGGGATGCGCTGTAGGTAGTCAACCAGTTTAAAAGAATTTTACGAAGATTCTGGCAAAATAGTGCCAAAGTGAATTGCTGAGAATGCTTCAAGGCTCTAAGATGTGCCGGAGAAGCTGATTTTTTGTGTTTTCGCAATCCTGTCACGAGCTATTTTGTAGGAATATAGTTGCAATCATCAAATTCGAATTTTATGACAAAGTAGTGCCAAAATGAATGGCTGAGATTGCTCCAAGGTTGTAAAAGTTGTGCATGTGAGAATGAGAGGATAAACGACCTTGGAAAGAGGAGGAGGGTGTCTGTGTGTGTGTGTGTTTTTTTTTGGGGGGGGGGGGGGGGGCGCGAAGCGCACCGCAAACCATCCTTTCAGGTGTCGGCGCAGCCCCTAGTTATCATTATTATTATTATTATTATTATTATTATTCAGCCCAATGGCCTCAAGGCGTTAAACTGTGACGCCAACTCATAACCCTTTGGTGGTAGATGCTGGGGAGGAGGGTCGTTGCGCGCGTAAAAGATCTTAAACTCCGCATATGCTGGTTGATAGCCCAGGACCCAGCAGACACCAGATTGTTATGGGTGGGGTTTCGAGGCAGCTCTAGCAACCGCGCTTGGTGTATGCACTTGCACATTCGGTGACGTCTTGCAAGAGGTTGCTGGGACTGCGGAATAACCTCGGCTTAGTGCAGTCTTGCCCTCAGGAGCTCCATCGGTGGCCCCGATCATCAGGCGAGAGACTGACACGGGGGGGTGGAGGACCTCGAACAAGGGTATTGGAGGCTTATGTCCGTTGAGGATATGCCATTAGCTGCATCAGTACGCCTCAGATATAGTAAATATTATTATTATTATTATTATTATTATTACTATTATCCCTGAAAGGTGTTGGAGAAGGGGATGGGGGGTTTGGGAGGAGGGGGAAAATGAAAATTGTGTACCCACCCCCACCCCCACCCCAAATCGGCACCCCTGTCGCAATAAAGCATGGTTTGTGGGAACAAGGAAGAGTTGGGAGCTCATATTGACAGGGTGGTTAGCCCCAGACTCGATGTTGATGCCGATATAATTTCTTTAGAGTTCACGCAAATATTTGCGTTAGAGAAGTGTCCTGAATGCCAAAATTCCTTTTTTTCGCACCCCAATCGGAATAAATCATTTCAGACAGTGTAAAAACTTTTTAACAATACTCACAAAAGCAAAAAAATGTTTTTTCTCTCCACCAGTGTCCTGAATGCCAAAATTCCTTGTTTTTTTTTGGCTTTTTTTTGCACCCCCCATCGGAATAAATCATGGTTTGTGGGAACCCGGAGTTGGGAGCTCATATTGGCAGGGTGGTTAGCCTCAGACTTGATGTTGATGCTGGTATAATTTTTTTGGAATTTACGCAAATATTTGCGTTAGGGAAGTGTCCTGAATGCCAAAATTCCTTTTTTTTGGCCTTTTTTTGCACCCCCCATCGGAATAAATCATGGTTTGTGGGAACCAGGAGGAGTTGGGAGCTCATATTGGCAGGGTGGTTAGCCCCAGACTCGATCTTGATGCTGGTATAATCCTTTTGGAACTCACGCAAATATTTGCGTTAAGGGAGTGTCCTGAATGCCAAATTTCCTTGTTTTTTGGCAGTACTTGCCGTGTGCCTCCGGCAGTTGAACGTACCCTGTCGACGGGTGCAGGGGTGATCCGGGGGACCCTCCTCCCGGGAACCCCAGGCCTGTGATTGTATGTACCCATTCTGGTCGTGGGTTGGCACCTACACCTGAAAGTGGAGGTTTTTGTGCCACCAGGCGCCCTTTGCGGCACCTCCGGCAATTCAACGAACCCTGTCGAAGGGAAAGGGGGCGGGAGGGGAGGGGGGGGAGGGGTCCGGGGGGCCCTCCAAAAAGTGATAAGGAGTGGGGCTGGCGGGGTTTGGTGCGCGAAGCGCACCGGGAAAACATCCTTTCAGGTGTTAGCGCAGCCCCTAGTTATTATTATTATTATTATTATTATTATTATTATTATTATTATTATTATTATTTTGGACACCGTGATAGCCCAGTGGTCAAGTTCTACCATCTGGGCCCTGTCGCCAGTTCGATTCCGTCGGTGCCACCAGTATTTTCATTGAACATACCGGTCCGTCTGGAAGTGTTGGAACTGCCCGTGCGGGGGTGTCATTAGAGCCTATCGTCAATTCTTCGTACTCCCCTCACGGGTGAGACGATGGAGGCGCATGTGCAGATTTGCATCAGCCATTGACAGAGAAGCACTATTATTATTATTATTATTATTATTATTATTATTATTATTATTATTATTATTATTATTATTATTATTATGGAGGGGTGCACAGTATGGCACCCCACGGGAAGAGGAGGTGGTTGGGCCTCTTCCCACTGGTTTTGAGGCTATGTCGTTGTGTTGGCTCCGAGGCTATGTTGTTGTGTTGGTTCCGAGGCTATGTAGTTGTGTTGGTTCCGAGGCTCTGTTGTTGTGTGGGTTCCGAGGCTATGTCGATGTGGGTTCCGAGGCTATTTGTTGTGTTGGTTCCGAGGCCATGTCGTTGTGCTGTTTTTTATAAGACATACACCATGTGAGGTCAAAGGGGTATTTACATTCCGCGATCTAGGGGTGGTGACGGGTTTCGAGGCGTCCCAGATACTTACCACAAAACGTCCTCATGCGCTGGAAGACCGCATGAAATGTCTGCTACCCCTGTGAGTACCTCCATGCGGGACCTACCCAGTCTCGTGGAGCTCTCACGCGGGGAAGATCAATCATTTGTAGTTGATTTCCTGCAAGGTACCCGACACTGTGCGGGTAGTAGGGACTTCCTTTTGGGGCCTTCTATGCAGGATGGTTAGAGTCACTCTTCCCTCCCCAACATACTCACTGTTGTCCCTGTTGGGTCGAGGGATGGAGGCGCATGGCCCTCGAGCTCAGCCATGACAGATCAATATATATTTATTATTATTATTATTATTATTATTATTATTATTATTATTATTATTATTATTATTATTATTATTATTATGGAGGGGTGCACAGTATGGCACCCCACGGGAAGAGGAGGTGGTTGGACCTCTTCCCACTGGTTCCGAGGCTATGTTGTTGTTTTGTTTTTATAAGACATACACCACGTGGGGTCAAAGGGGTATATACATTCCGCGATCTAGGGGTGGTGACGGGTTTCGAGGCGTCCCAGACACTTACCACCAAACGTCCTCATGCGCTGACAGACCGCATGAAATGTTTGCTACCCCTGTGAGTACCTCCATGCGGGACCTACCCAGTCTCGTGGACCTACGCGGGGAAGATCAATCATTTGTAGTTGATTTCCTGCAAGGTACCCGACACTGTGCGGGTAGTAGGGACTTCCTTTTGGGGCTTTCTATGCAGGATGGTTAGAGTCACTCTTCCCTCCCCAACATAGTCACTGTAGTCCCTGTTGGGTCGAGGGATGGAGGCGCATGGCCCTCGGGCTCAGCCATGACAGATCTATATATATATATATATATATATATGTTATTATTATTATTATTATTATTATTATTATTATTATTATCATTATTATTATTATCATTATGGACACCGTGATAGCCCAGTGGTCAAGTTCTACCATCTGGGCCCTGTCGCCAGTTCGATTCCCGTCGGTGCCACCAGTATTTTCATTGAACATACCGGTCCGTCTGGAAGTGTTGGAACTGCCCTTGCGGGGGTGTCATTAGAGCCTATCGTCAATTCTTCGTACTCCCCTCACGGGTGAGACGATGGAGGCGCATGTGCAGATTTGCATCAGCCATTGACAGAGAAGCACTATTATTATCATTATTATTATTATTATTATTATTATTATTAGGGAGTACATAGGCCATTGGTCCTTTTCAATGGGCTGATTGGTATAAAGCTCCTAGAGTAATGTTCTATGCCGTCACTTCCTTTATTCCACCGATTGGTGTGGAGACTTTCCTTATGGAATGGAGGACTGGATGCACATGGCCTTTTGGCTCAGCAATTGGCAGGAGATACATTATTATTATTATTATTATTATTATTATTATTATTATTATTATTTCAAGTTCTACCATCTGGGCCCTGTCGCCAGTTCGATTCCCGTCGGTGCCACCAGTATTTTCATTGAACATACCGGTCCGTCTGGACCAGTATTTTCATTGAACATACCGGTCCGTCTGGAAGTGTTGGAACTGCCCTTGCGGGGGTGTCATTAGAGCCTATCGTCAATTCTTCGTACTCCCCTCACGGGTGAGACGATGGAGGCGCATGTGCAGAAATGCATCAGCCATTGACAGAGAAGCACTGTTATTATTATTATTATTATTATTATTATCCCTGAAAGGTGTTGGAAGTAGGGGGTGGGGGGTTTGGGGGGAGGGGGGAAATGAAAATTGTGCACCCCACCCACCCCCCCTTTTCCGCACACCTGTCGGAATAAATCATGGTTTATGGGAACGAGGAGGAGTTGGGAGCTCATATTTGCAGGGTGGCTAGCCCCAGACTCGATTGATGCTGATATAATTTTTGGAATTCACGCAAATATTTGCGTTAGGGGAGTGTCCTGAATGCCAAAATTCCTTGTTTTTTAGCAGTACTTGCCGGTGCCTCCGGCAATGGAACGTACCCTGTCGACGGGGCAGGGGGGATCCGGGGGGCCCTCCCCCCGGGAACTCCAGCCCGGCGATTGTTTTGGTTGCGGGTGGCACCCACACACCAGAAAAATGAGGTCTTGTGCCACCAGGCACTCTCCGGCAATTCAACGTACCCTGTGGATGGGAAAGGGGGGTCCGGGGGGCCCTCCCCCCGGAAACCCCAGCCCGGTGATTGTACGTACCCGTTTTGGTCGCGGGTGGCACCCGCACACCAGAAAAATGAGGTCATGTGCCACCAGGCGCCGTTTGCGCATACCAGAGGGAGTTAGCGGCTGATAGTTGGTGTATCCGATACTTCTTGATGAGCTCTCTTCGAAAATGTAAATAATATTGCGCCGGGTGGCCTATACACCGGAAAGTTGAGGTTTTGCGCCACCAGGCGCCGTTTGCGCACATTCGAGGGAGTTTCAGGCTGTTGTTTGGTGTACCCGACACCTCTGGATTCGCTCTCTTCGGAGACCAAAAAAGTTTTGGTGGCGGGTGGCACAAACACCAGAGATTTGAGGTTTTTGTGCCACCAGAGCTTACACTTGCGTTTTGCTTGTACCTCCGGCAATTGAACGTACCCTGTCGACGGAAAAGGGGGGTCCGGGGGGCTCTCCCCCCCGGAACCCCAGCCCGAGGGGGGGGGGGGTGCGCGCACCGAAAACCATCCTTTCAGATGTTGCCGCAGCCCCTAGTTATTATTATTATTATTATTATTATTATTATTATTATTATTATGGACACCGTGATAGCCCAGTGGTCAAGTTCTACCATCTGGGCCCTGTCGCCAGTTCGATTCCCGTCGGTGCCACCAGTATTTCATTGAACATACCGGTCCGTCTGGAAGCGTTGGAACTGCCCGTGCGGGGGTGTCATTAGAGCCTATCGTCAATTCTTCGTACTCCCCTCACGGGTGAGACGATGGAGGCGCATGTGCAGATTTGCATCAGCCATTGACAGAGAAGCACTATTCTTCGTATTATTATTATTATCATTATTATTATTATTATTATTACTACTATTAGTGGCACCGCGATAGCCCAGTGGTTAAGGTCTACCATCTGGGACCTGTCGCCAGTTCGATTCCCGTCGGGGCCAGTATTTTCAAAGGATATTTTCTTTGAAAGTATTGGTCTGTCTGGAAGGCTTGGAGCTGCCTTGCGGGGGTGTCAGTAGAGCCTATCGTCAAATCTTCGTACTCCCCTCGCGGGTGAGACGATGGAGGCACATGTGCAGAAATGCATTCGCCATTGACTGAGAAGCACTATTATTACTATTATTACTATTATTACTATTAGTACTATTATTACTATTATTATTATTATTATTATTATTATTATTATTATTATTATTACTATTATTATTATCATCATCATCATCGTTATCATAATTATCGTCATAACCGTCATTGACATCATTACTATCGCTACTATTATTATTGCCTCAGCCTCACGCATGTGTTGCGGCGCACAGGACTCGCCAGCTTCTTCCCAAGCCTCCCCCGCGGCCGTTCGCCTACACTCGCCCCCTGTTGCTGGACAGGTAATCCGACGACTAGAGCGGCTTTCTCGAGAAGTAAAACTTACATTTCACCAACTATCAAAGGTTGAAGCACTTGTTTAATCTGCTTGATTTGCGATGCTATGAGCGAAATCCTACCTGGATGTATGTCAGCAGTAGGGTGCTGAATCAGCCACGCATCTTGAGACTTTCCTTTGTCCACTTCTGCCTTTGATCAAAAGCAAACTTAAACACAGAGCAATCGATGAGACAGAGAGAGAAAGGAGGGAAAGATAGATGTGGGGAACGGGGGGAAGGGGTGAGTGGGGGGCGGGCCGGGCCAGCCTTTTCAAGCGTGTCGTTGTTCCCTCATGCAATGAAACCGCGTATTGTCACAGGCCAAGAGCGTCAGTAAGCTGGAGTTGAACCCCTTCGATGAGTAGGCCAAGATGATTAAGCTCTCGCCCTGTTCCCCTTTCAAACCAAAGCAGATTAAGCTCTCGCTCCGGCTACCCTTTCTCTCTCTCTCTCTCTCTCTCTCTCTGTATTACATATTTAGTTTTGACTTCCCTTCACCCTATAACATGTTCTCTTGCGTCCCTGAGAAAGCTCAAGCCAAAGACGTGGAACGGTTCTTGAGAATTTCTAACAGATGATGATGATTTCTGAGCGTTGAACTTTTCCCACTGATATACAAAGTTCACATGAATATCCGAAGAAGTCCCAATACGTGAATCCGCCTGTAAGGCCATATACGCCAGATTTTATTTTTGTAATTACTTTCCCACAAAACGTTAGGTTTCATTCTTGAAAGGTCCAAAAGGTTTTGCATGCTTGATTTAGTTTTCTTTCAGCGGGCCACCATCTTGCCATCAGTACTGAAGAGTGGGATGTGGATTCTAACACGCATGCGTCAGTAGTATCGTGACTATATATATATATATATATATATATATATATATGTGTGTGTGTGTGTGTGTGTGTGTGTTTGTGTGTGTGTGTGTATGTGTGTGTATAGATAACGGCCCAAAGTTGAATAATAATTGTCATTATTATTTTCCACTGAATGTACACTTAACGACTTTTATTACTGACAGTCACCACTAATAATGGAAGAAGGCTTACTTTTCAACCGTAGCCTGAGCTGAAAAGGAAGCTGCATGTAAAAAGGCAAAGCCCAATTTCATATCAGTGGCATTTGTGCTCACAACCTATCTTTCTCAAGACTCTCTTTCTTCTCTGGCACTGAGTTTTTTGCATAATAATAATAATAATAATAATAATAATAATGATAATAATAATAATAATAATAATAAGAATAAGAAGAATAATAAGAAGAAGAAGAATAATGAATAGATATATTGATCTGTCATGGCTGAGCCCGAGGGCCATGCGCCTCCATCCCTCGACCCAGCATGGACTACAGTGAGTATGTTGGGGAGGGAAGAGTGACTCTAACCATCCTGCATAAAAAGCCCCAAAAGGAAGTCCCTACTACCCGCACAGTGTCGGGTACCTTGCAGGAAATCAACTACAAATGATTGATCTTCCCCGCGTGAGAGCTCCACGAGACTGGGTAGGTCCCGCATGGAGGTACTCACAGGGGTAGCAGACATTTCATGCGGTCTTCCAGCGCATGAGGACGTTTGGCGGTAAGTGTCTGGGACGCCTCGAAACCCGTCACCACCCCTAGATCTCGGAATGTATATACCCCTTTGACCCCACGTGGTGTATGTCTTATAAAAACAAAACAACAACATAGCCTCGGAACCAGTGGGAAGAAGCCCAACCACCTCCTCTTCCCGTGGGGTGCCATACTGTGCACCCCTCCATAATAATAATAATAATAATAATAATAATAATAATAATAATAATAATAATAATAATAGTGCTTCTCTGTCAATGGCTGATGCAAATCTGCACATGCGCCTCCATCAATAATAATAATAATAATACTATATCTGAGGCGTACTGATGCAGCTAATGGCATATCCTCAACGGACATAAGCCTCCAATACCCTTGTTCGAGGTCCTCCACCCCCCCGTGTCAGTCTCTCGCCTGATGATCGGGGCCACCGATTGAGCTCCTGAGGGCAAGACTGCACTAAGCCGAGGTTATTCCGCAGTCTCAGCAACCTCTTGCAAGACGTCACCGAATGTGCAAGTGCATACACCAAGCGCGGTTGCTAGAGCTGCCTCGAAACCCCACCCATAACAATCTGGTGTCTGCTGGGTCCTGGGCTATCAACCAGCATATGCGGAGTTTAAGATCTTTTACGCGCGCAACGACCCTCCTCCCCAGCATCTACCACCAAAGGGTTATGAGTTGGCGTCACAGTTTAACGCCTTGAGGCCATTGGGCTGAATAATAATAATAATAATAATAATAATAATAAGAATAAGAATAAGAATAAGAATAAGAATAAGAATAAGAATGTTAATAATAATAATAATAATAATAATAATAGTGCTTCTCTGTCAATGGCTGATGCATTTCTGCACATGCGCCTCCATCGTCTCACCCGTGAGGGGAGTACGAAGAATTGACGATAAGCTCTAATGACACCCCCGCAAGGGCAGTTCCAACACTTCCAGACGGGCCGGTATGTTCAATGAAAATACTGGTCCAGACGGATCGTTACGTTCAATGAAAATACTGGTGGCACCGACGGGAATCGAACTGGCGACAGGGCCCAGATGGTAGAACTTGACCACTGGGCTATCACGGTGTCCATAATAATAATAATAATAATAATAATAATGATAATAATAATAATACGAAGAATAGTGCTTCTCTGTCAATGGCTGATGCAAATCTGCACATGCGCCTCCATCGTCTCACCCGTGAGGGGAGTACGAAGAATTGACGATAGGCTCTAATGACACCCCCACGGGCAGTTCCAACACTTCCAGACGGACCGGTATGTTCAATGAAAATACTGGTGGCACCGACGGGAATCGAACTGGCGACAGGGCCCAGATGGTAGAACTTGACCACTGGGCTATCACGGTGTCCATAATAATAATAATAATAATAATAATAATAATAATAATAATAATAATAATAGTGCTTCTCTGTCAATGGCTGATGCATTTCTGCACATGCGCCTCCATCGTCTCACCCGTGAGGGGAGTACGAAGAATTGACGATAAGCTCTAATGACACCCCCGCAAGGGCAGTTCCAACACTTCCAGACGGGCCGGTATGTTCAATGAAAATACTGGTCCAGACGGATCGGTATGTTCAATGAAAATACTGGTGGCACCGACGGGAATCGAACTGGCGACAGGGCCCAGATGGTAGAACTTGACCACTGGGCTATCACGGTGTCCAATAATAATAATAATAATAATAATAATAATAATAATAATAATAATAATAATAATAATAATAGTGCTTCTCTGTCAATGGCTGATGCATTTCTGCACATGCGCCTCCATCGTCTCACCCGTGAGGGGAGTACGAAGAATTGACGATAAGCTCTAATGACACCCCCGCAAGGGCAGTTCCAACACTTCCAGACGGGCCGGTATGTTCAATGAAAATACTGGTCCAGAAATAGACCGGTATGTTCAACGAAAATACTGGTGGCACCGACGGGAATCGAACTGGCGACAGGGCCCAGATGGTAGAACTTGACCACTGGGCTATCACGGTGTCCAATAATAATAATAATAATAATAATAGTGCTTCTCTGTCAATGGCTGATGCATTTCTGCACATGCGCCTCCATCGTCTCACCCGTGAGGGGAGTACGAAGAATTGACGATAAGCTCTAATGACACCCCCGCAAGGGCAGTTCCAACACTTCCAGACGGGCCGGTATGTTCAATGAAAATACTGGTCCAGACGGATCGGTATGTTCAATGAAAATACTGGTGGCACCGACGGGAATCGAACTGGCGACAGGGCCCAGATGGTAAATAATAATAATAATAATAATAATAATAATAATAATAATAATAATAATAATAATAATAATAATAATAATAAAAGTAGTGATAAGTGGCAAGCGTAGCTAAGAATCGGAACGCGTGCGCTCTTTGTTGGTCGGTCAGTTTCGCCCAACCCGTGATGGAATTTGGCTTGTTCGAACTGTGCCTTGGTGAACGGTCCCCTATCACAGGTCCCGTCCGGCGCGTATACGTACGCACCACGTGTGAGAGTGGGTTTTCCCGTGGATGCCAGGTCTGTTTATTTTCGACTATATGGAAAGGTTTCGGCTTTATTGCCGACTGCATCCTCTCGTTGTACGTATGTTCGATGCAAATATGTGGCCCGTACCGTTCTGGCGACATGTACGCTGCGTCGGTAAGAACCCACCTTAGCTCACAGTTTCGGTTGCCATGGTAAGCGACCGTTCTTAACCCGCCTCACACCACCCGGAGGGCATTCTCGTCGGTGATAAGACGGGGTGTTTGACCAGACCCCCCGCTCATCCTCTAGCGGCGGCAGTGGTGATGGTAATACTAAGCTGACCCTTATCGGTCGTTCCTCGAATATGTGAGGATCTGGAACCCAGTTGACCTGGTTCCCGATTAGCTGATGTCGGTACGGCTCCTCCGTCGGCTTGAACGGGTTGGTACGCGGGTTCGTGGTGTGTTGAAGCGCTGGGCATTGGAGCCGTAGTCTGCGCTCAGCGTCCGTTATGTCCGGATGGAGTATAGATCCGATGTATCCGGCGTGACGCTGGGTCAAACGCATACCGGATCGATAAAACCCGTAATAAACTGAATAAACTTAATGTCTGAAAAACGAATTGCGATGCAGAGGCGTGTCACGGAGATGAATCCGGTAACACTAATAACCTATTAATCAATTGACGGACTGTTCGTCGGAACAGTAATTTCGGCAGATTGATTACCGCTGAGTATTTAAACCCTTCGGTACTTCCCACCAATACGAACGGAACTTTACTGAATATACAATCAATATAAACTTTACGCTATCGACGTGACACGTCACTACTATGGTCGACGTAATGGATGAATGTCAACTGACTTTCTAGAAATAATTCCTACGTCATTGATTATCCATACTTGACAAAATGGTAATCGTAATCAATAAAGATAATTGTCATCGGATCATACTGATATACGAAATATATGGGAAAACGTTACTATATCTGATTACAAACGGAATGCAGATGTAACGCTCCCCCTTAATTCGATATTTACGTGCATTTGAGGTAAAGCGTAATGATTGTAACAACTACACTAACATTACGAGTAAATGTAGAAATTTGTCGCGCAGAACGATACATAACTGAGCAGTGATTGAGATATATTATCGTGACCTCCCCTTGAGGTGTGAAAAATGCCTGCGATCATTAGTGCGTTACGTGCGTTTAGTATAGCGCTGTCATCGCGTTCGTTTAACGCATTATTTGAACGTCGGGCCATTAATTCGATAATACGTTTCCAACTTTACAACGTTGCCGTAAGTAAGCGTAATTCTTTACGTCTCGTCTCGCAATTTAAAGACTCATGACTCGGAGCTAGATGAAGTCGTCGCGTTGGTCGTCGCCATCGGGGCGATTGGTCGAAGCAATGTTGGTGCGGCGATTGAATCCGTCTTCAGGGCAATAGTCGGGCGTCACGCTGGCCATCGATTGGTTGATGTTCGTTCTGATTTCAGCGCAGCAAAGGCATAAAGGAAGCTGGGGGGGGGGGGGTCCGTGCGAGTCCAATGCTTCAGTGAGCTTCCGGAACATCAGCCGCAGTTGCTGCTCGTTCTGTTGCGCCTAATTGCTACATTTATTGTATGCGACCTATCTAACTTATCAACTTTATCATGAGTTATTTTGAAAAATTAGCCGTTACGATTTATGCTTATTTTCAAATAAATTTTATGCTTAAATGATAGCTGTCAGGTGCATACTCGCAAATTATAGTTCCATGATGAAAACTAACATACCTGATAGTGAGTCGTACTCACTGCCTGCCTTACAGGTCTATTACTATTGTAATGACATAGCGACTTGTATGAACTTCATAATTTCGCATGATGATACATATATCGACTATGTTTTATAACGATATGTAAGCAACTTTCATAAAACGCAAAATTACTACACAGAAATTGAGATCTGATTGCAAATTAGTACTGTCCAACTTATTTTGCAACTAACCTTAGTATAGCCATGCATCCAGCTTCATATCCTGCAAACTTAATTCTTGCACCATGAGCCCGATGATATATATACGCAATATTGTCATGCCTCAGTTTTGGTCCTCAAAGAGATTCGTTTGCTTGCTGTTGTTTCTACTACACTTCCTGGTGACTCTCATTCTGTTCCTTTATTTGGTAGGTGATTTAAAGAAGCATCTCGGCAAGGCCAGGATTACTGCTAACGTTGTTCCACTGCATCGACAAGCAACGAAGACGGGCAGTGGGCGCTCGCCTTTTGGTTCGATGCACCAAGCAATATTGATACGCCAGGGCCGGGAGGTGCCGCTGGAAATCAAGTTGGGGCCGCCCATCTCCGACAAGGTGCCGCTGGAAATCAAGTTGGGGCCACCCATCTCCGACACGCTCCAGGCTAAGCTATGGATCTATCTGCACATCCATCACAAAAATCTTATGTCCCAGGCCATAGACTTAGGCCTGTCGCTTAAGCAGCGCTACCAAGCACTACCGCCCTGGGCCAAGTGCTTGATCAAGACCGGCGCTACCATGCTACTGAGTCTCGCATGACGAGTGTTAACTACTAATGACATTCAAGCGGCCAAAAAATCCCCAACTTTGTCCTGATTTATTTTTCTGTCAACAGGAAGGTTTATTGCACCCTGAAGCAATCGGCGGCGTTGAAAAGCCCAGGACAAGAGCTTTCGAAGGAAGGCGCCGCATGGGCATATTTTCAACGTTGGTTGAAAGAAATAAGTTGAGATTCACCCCGGGTCTGCACCATATTCAAATATCTAGAATGAGTGAAGAAGAGTGAGAACCAACTTTAATAGCCATGGAGCCGCTGTGTCTGAACCGTGAGACAAGGGAGCCGGAGCGGCCCTGAGAGGCGTTGTACAATAGCTTCTCCATGTTCGACAAGTAACCTACGGTAGCAGGGGCGGCGTCCCCCCCAGCTGTCCTTCAGTATTAATACTTTGCGTACTTTGATTTTCTGAGCAATGAGAACAATGCCGCTTCTGGTTGTAGTGACTGTTCGTTATTCCGTTGCGATTTCCGCCGTCACTTTAATAGTTAATTTATCATAAGCAGGACACTTTGTAACACCAATGTGTTTGGCAGTATTACTGTAATCGGTGAACGTTATTGAAGACTTTTAATATCTCAGCCGTTACTTTGGTAGCTATTTTGTCAGTAGTAAGCCGGACATTATTAAGCACCTATATACTAATTAGTAATATTAATATCATTAGCAGAGTGACTTAGAGTTTTCTAGAATAGTGATTGTATTACCTTTATATCTTGCCGGGGTAAAAGCTATTACCTTTCTTTCTTTTTCCCTTGCCTTGAACCTTCAATCTGAAAGATATTAATACAATCAGAGACTTAGTCTGATACGTGACGTATCCAAAGTAAATTATATCCTTGAATTTAGACAGAAAGAACTCATGACAACACTATCAGTGCATGCTTTATCCTGGAGACTAGACATAAATGGATTTGTGGTTTTCGACCAGCAAGGCACTGTGTTGTGGTTTACAAGTATATATATACGATTCAACTGCCGTGGAGAGAAATATCGTTTAATGTGGATTTTGCAGTGGCTCATTAGATGCAGACAAACATGTTTCCCTTCCGGCGATGTTTTCAGTGAAGCATGTCGTCACGTAGTAAACCTTTTAACAACAGCCTCAATTGTGCCACTCCTGCCGATTGTCATGTTTGGTCGGATTTTCAAGAGAAAGGATTCTTCTTCTTCTTCTTCTTCTTCTTCTTCTTCTTCTTCTTCTTCTTCTTCTTCTTCTTCCGAGGCTTCTGTTTTGGTTGTTGTTGCTACTTCTCAGAGTCTTCTTCTTCTTGTCCTCCTCCTCCTCCTCCTTTTTCTTCTTCTTCTCCTTTTTGTCCTCCTCCTTCTCCACCTCCTCCTCCTCCTTCTTCTTCTCCTCCTTCTTCTTCTTCTTCTTCTTCTTCTTCTTCTTCTTGTCCTAAATGTTTTTTTTTCAAGTTTTTTTTTTGTTTTTTTTTGTTTTGTTTTGTTTTGTTTTGTTTTGTTTTGTTTTGTTTTGTTTTGTTTTGTTTTGTTTTGTTTTGTTTGTTTGTTTGTCACGTTTTGTCTCAAGTCAAGTTGTATCTATGCCAGTGTATGATCTGTCTAGACTGCGCGTGTGCGTGCCTTCCTACTCAGTGTGACCCACCTACCTGCCTAATCAATTGCCACCTATCCGAGTGTGGCAACTAGCAAACCACCGGCTTTCCCCCTCCCCCCCTCCCGGCTCCCACTAGTATTGGCAAGTAATATCAGTATTCACTGTTCGGTTTCTGTCACAAGTTCTAAAGTTCTTCACCTACTGCTTGCTAATACAAGCTCAGTGTCAATACAACGGTTCAGGGTGCAGTTTCTGCTTCAAATTGTTTAATCCCCCTCCCCTCCCCGTTTTCGCAATACTCTGCCCCCTCCCGTCCCCTCCCCCCACACCCCCACCCTGCCGAGTTTAGAATCTTGTTTGTCACTAAGTTCTTCAGTGTACAAAGAATATTAATTTTACAACTCAATAATATTTTTAGTATTAATATTAATATTTCCGGTTGAACCCCTGTCATCAATTTTGATAGGTATGATTACTTTCCGTATTAATACCATTTTCTACTTGACAGTTATTAACCAATATTTAGTTTTGAAAATCTACAGTCCTTTTCGCTGAAAATTTTAAACTCTTATTTTCAGGCATTTTTATCTCGTGGAACGGGGCATTCCATCACTTCAATTCACTTTTCCTTGGCACAATCACTGGCACTAATTTTTATTTACTCTTTACACGTGAAAAATATTTTTTATCTTGGCTTTTTCCTGAGCATTTTAAACTACCTTATTCTTTGACATCATTTTTATCAATATCTCCTGGAACTGTTGTTTTTCTTTTCTTTCGACGGACGGGAGGGGGCAGGGACTAAAGAATTCCTTTTCGCGCGCGCTCCACACCCGCCTCCCACCCCCGCCCTCCCGCGCGTCCGCGTGGGGAGAAGAAAAAACTTTTTCTGAATTTCTGATGTCTGATTTCTAATTTTGCAATGCAAACAACATGCCTGTTGTACCACGGGTTCCAGTGGTGTGGTGTGCTACGCCACCATGCTAAGAAAAAAATTGCTCGTTCTCTCGCGCGCTTCCCCCTTGCAGCTGTAGCACACCCCCTGCAGCCCGTCCAGCATTGTCTTGCAAAATCAGAAATCAGAAATTCAGAACTTTTTTTTATTTTTTTTCTGAGCGGACGGGCGGAAGGTGGAGGGAGAGTGAGAAGGAGAGGAGGGAGGGACAGGGTAATTTTTTTCTCTCGCGCGCTTCCTTCTTGCAAAATCAGAAATCAGAAATTCGGAACTGTGTTTTTTCTTTCTTTCTTTCTTTTTCGAACGGACGGACGGGAGGGGGGCGGAGGAAGGGTGCATGGGAATTTTCTTGATTCTCTCGCGCTTCCCCCCCCCCCCCCCCTCCGCCTCGTGCACCCTCCCCTCGCACATCCCTCGTCCAACACACCGGCGCCCGCCAGACAAAAACAATCTAGATAAACAGTATGCGTCAGAGAGTGCTGCGGCGCGCGCGCGCGCGTGTGTGTGTGTGTGTGTGTGTGTGTGTGTGTGTGAGCTTGAGTGTGTGTGTGTGTGTGTGTGTGTGCGTGTGTGTGTGTGTGTGTGTCTGTTGTTTGTGTGTGTGTTTGTGTGTGTGTGTGTATGTGTGTGGGCTTGAGTGTGTGCGTGTGTGGGCGAGCGTGTAATACTATGTATGTGTGTGTGCGTGTGTGGGCGAGCGTGTATGTATGTGTGTGTGTGTGTGTGTGTGTGTTGGTGTTCGTGTATGTGTGTGCATGTATGCATGTAACATACATATGTATGTATGTATGTCTTTTGGTTTTTATGTGTGTCTGTGTCTGTGGGCGTGAGTGTGTGCGTGTGTGTGTTGGTGTGTTTGTGTTGTCTTCGTGTTTGTCTTCGTGTTTGTCTTTGTGTGTGTATAAATACTTGTATATGTGTGACTGTGTATTAAATGTATGTATTACGTGTGTGTTGGTGTGGTTGTGTTTGTGTATTTTTATGTCCGTGACCGAAAGCACGGAGCCAAACGAGTGATGGTTGGAGTTTGCTGGGATCCCTTGTGGACACTACTCTGGCGCCTACCAAAGCAACAATACGAACTACTTGGAGCGCAAACAAGAAAGGTGTGGTGCAATTTTTTTTTGAAAAATTTGTAATAATAATAATAATAGTGCTTCTCTGTCAATGGCTGATGCATTTCTGCACATGCGCCTCCATCGTCTCACCCGTGAGGGGAGTACGAAGAATTGACGATAAGCTCTAATGACACCCCCGCAAGGGCAGTTCCAACACTTCCAGACGGGCCGGTATGTTCAATGAAAATACTGGTCCAGAAATAGACCGGTATGTTCAATGAAAATACTGGTGGCACCGACGGGAATCGAACTGGCGACAGGAATAATAATAATAATAATAATAATAATAATAATAGTGCTTCTCTGTCAATGGCTGATGCATTTCTGCACATGCGCCTCCATCGTCTCACCCGTGAGGGGAGTACGAAGAATTGACGATAGGCTCTAATGACACCCCCGCAAGGGCAGTTCCAACACTTCCAGACGGACCGGTATGTTCAATGAAAATACTGGTGGCACCGACTGGAATCGAACTGGCGACAGGGCCCAGATGGTAGAACTTGACCACTGGGCTATCACGGTGTCAATAATGATAATAATAATAATAATAATAATAATAGTGCCTCTCTGTCAATGGCTGATGCATTTCTGCACATGCGCCTCCATCGTCTCACCCGTGAGGGGAGTACGAAGAATTGACGATAAGCTCTAATGACACCCCCGCAAGGGCAGTTCCAACACTTCCAGACGGGCCGGTATGTTCAATGAAAATACTGGTCCAGAAATAGACCGGTATGTTCAATGAAAATACTGGTGGCACCGACGGGAATCGAACTGGCGACAGGGCTCAGATGGTAGAACTTGACCACTGTCACGGTGTCCAATAATAATAATAATAATAATAATAATAATAATAATAATAATAATAATAATAATAATAATAATAATGATAACTTCTGACTTCTGATTTCTCTTTCCACACTGCGACTTCTTTTATTTAGAACAACCTTGATTATTCTTGGCAAGATAAATAAAACTTAATACAAAATCGAAGACACTAACGCCCTCCTTTCTTTCTCAAACAAAGGAGAGAGGAATGCAAGGGTGACCGAGAAAGAGAGAGAGAGAGAAGGGGGGGGGGCGGGGGGGGGGGGGGGAAAGATGGTGAGGGATGAGGTGGAGAAGAGAGAGAGACTGACGGCATGTGTGTGTGTGTGTGAGAGAGAGAGAGAGAGAGAGAGAGAGAGAGAGAGATACTGCGAGGATGGAGGGAGCATCGCGCCTGGCTGGAAAACCAACAACAATTACAGACGTCAATGTAAACAAACACTGAACAAGAACAAAAAACCTGAATATACAAGACAATAGTGTGTAAAATCAAGTATATACATAATACGAACATGTATGTATGTGTCTATGTATTATTGCAGGTATGTATTGCATGTATGTATTCGACTTGTATTGCGTGTGTGTGTGTGTGTGTGTGTGTGTGTGTGGGCGTGAGTGCGTGTGGTGGTGTTTGTGTGTGTGAGCGTGTTTGTGTGTGTGTGTGTGTGTGTGTGTTGGTTTGGGCTGTGTGTGTGTGTGTCTTGGTGTGGGCATGATGTGAGATGATGTGTGTGTGTGTGCGTGTGTGTGTGTGTGTGTGTGTGTGCGTGTTTGTGTTTGCGTGTGCGTGTGTGTGTGTGTGCGTGGGTGGGTGGGTGGGTGGATGTGTGTGTGATGGTGTGTTGGTGTTGTGTTTGTTTGTGTTTGTGTGTATGTGTATTTATTTAACATATATGTACTAGTATGTGTGTATGTGTATGTATGAATTGTGCATGCATGTATTTATATTGTGTATCTATATTGTGTGTATGTGTGTATTATGTGTGTGTGTGTGTGTCTGTGGGCATGAGTGTATGTGGTGGGTATGAGTGTGTGTTGTGGGCATGATTGTGTGTGTGTGTGTGTTGGTGCTGTGTTTGTTTGTGTTTGTGTATATGTATGTATGTAACATGTATGTAATATGTGTGACAGTATGTATGTATTGTGCATGCATGCATTTATATTGTGTGTGTATGTGTGTGTATTATGTGTGTTTGTGTGTTGGTGTGGGCAGGAGTGTGTGTGTTTGTGTGTGTGTGTGTGTTGGTGTGGGCATGAGTATGTATGTGTGTGTGTTGGTATTTTGTGTGCGTGTGTCCATACTTACATAGGTAAGAATATATACACACACAGACTGACACACATAATAGTACTGTTGCCAAGAGAAATAAATACGTTTGAAAGAGAAATCAGAAGCGAAATCAGAAGCACAATTGGAGAGAGAACCATCCTAAGGACACTAACCTCTTTCTTGTCAAAAAACAGCTGAACACATATCTGCTCACAGCTAATATATGCTCATATTTACACCATATTCAATATAGTAATAGGTCCGATCTGATATTCTTTTCTACATGTTCTGATTTCTCATATAGTTTCTTATATTCTTGTCTACACGTACATCTTCTAGTGATTTCTCGTTACACGTGTAAGTTAGTTATCACCACGGTTAATTCAATACATTAGCATTAAGTTTAGTTGTCTTGACTAGAATAATTAAGGTTGTTTTATACGTGAAAGAAGTCGCGGTGGAATCAAAAATCAGAAATCAGAAAACAGTTTTTTTTTCCTGGTGCAAATTTTGAAGTCAAAAATTGCCCAAAAACCTTTTGTGTCAGCCAAAAATATTTCCGAAATTTGACCACATTTACTGGATGTTGTTTCGGCCAAATCAGCTCAAAAAGTGAAAATTTTGAGTTGCAAAAATAAATATTTTTGATTATTTTAGATCAGTGAAATTGACTCAAAATTTACCGAAGAAAAACAAAAAAAGTCAAGGTTTGGAGGGATGGGAGAGAGGGAATTTCTGTAGTGAGAATATGTTCTTTCGAGATCATGCTGTGAACTCTGCATAGATTCGAGAGAGGTGCTTGTCGAATGAAAGAGTGACAGGGAGAAGGAGCTTTCACCTTGGTCTCAACAGAATTTGAGAAAAGTGTCTTCTAAAATATTTTTTTGGTCCACAAAATGGTGATGTAAAAAATTTTAGTGCCAATTTTAACTTCATTTTTTTGGTCAGTGAGAAACTGTCTGATTGAAAATATTTTCTGGCGCCCTCACTTTTTTGAGTTAGCAAACCGTAATTTGCGATGTCAAATTTCGAAAATATTTTTGGCCTGACCGCACAAAGTGAAGACTGCGGCTCGCCAATTGTCGCTTTTTGTCTCGCAAACCGCATTCTTGTACTCGCCGGGTCCCTGAGGACCCGGCTCGACTAAGAACTTTTTGGCGTTTACGCTTGACAAAAATACTACAATTCCATGCTTGCCACAGTATATACTACTAGAAAATGCCCCATCGCTGCACCATCGTGTAGCACCATCGTTTTTAATTTAATAATTTATTAATTAAATTCATTAAAAAATATCAAATTTAATATATATATTCTAACATATATATTTGCACCGGTACCGGGCCTGCGATATATATTAATACATTAGTTATTAATAATATTATAAATAAGTTTCAATATATTTATTTTATTTTAGAATTCAGATTTATAATTAATATATATTTCAATTCTAAGTTAAAATTTAAATAAATTTTTTAATAATTTTATAAAGATCATAATAAGCGCGACGTCGACTCAGACTATACCTAGCTGTGTTTTATATATCTATATTATAATATATTAATTAGTTAAGTCAAGATTGTTATTATTATTATTTCCAAATTCAAATCTAATAAAGGATTTTTGTAAGTGGAAGATTGAGAAGAGTTAGTTAGATGTGCTGTTGATTGTTATGATGATATCGATTGATAAAACCTGCGACGTGCACGTGAAGATCGACTGCGAGATGATGGTATGGTTGGCAAGGATGGTAGAGAAAAATTAGATGTAGCTGAAGAAGAAAGTGAGGAAGTCTGAGAAGGGGATAAACTTGAAAAGTTCGAAGTATTGTTTGATCTTGCTGATGAAGATGACACAATATAAAACGATTCGACTGTATCATGTAGTGCTGATATGTGATTATGATGATGTGATAAGAGGAGAATTTCTTGGGAAATATCTGTAGGATTGTGGGAAGGATTGGAAGCGATTTGATTGCAAAGATTAATTACAGGTGAAGCAAGGAGGAAGGGATGGATGTGAAAGAAATTGATCTTGAAGTTCAGATGACAGTGGTCTTGTGGGACATTCAAAAATAATAGATATGCCAGGAATATTTTCCGAATGAAATAAGTGCTTCAGAATATGGACAAGGAACATCCAGATTTCTGAAGGGATGAATTCCTAAGCAAGGAAAAGATGAGGAGATCTTTGTGGTTCTAAATCAAGAGCAGCATGAACCAGGGGTGTGAGGAGCCAGGAAGCGCAATTATCAAAATGGGTTCCCCAGCCTAGGCCTTGGTTTCCTTGTAATGCTTGCGTAGGAGAAGGAGAAGGGAGAAGTGCTGCAATGTTAGCTGTCATAGAATCATATCAGTTGATGTCTATAAAGAAGTGAGACACAAGCTCGTGTTCAGATCGAAACCAGTCGTTGATTGCTCTTTTCACTGCAGTAGGATTTGGCAGGTCGAGGCGACGTGCAATTTCAGCAATACGTGACAGCAGTATATATAGTCGTCCGTCGTGCATTGACTCATTACTAAGCAGCAAGAACTCTTAATGATGATATTGAATATAATCGAGGTCGTTGAGAGAGGGACTGATGTCTTGCACTGACAGGATTTTTTCCTTCAAAAATCGTCAGTGTATGCACGAACAAGCATTTCCCAAAGAACTGGTGAGACACAGGTTTCAGCGTCATAAAGACTGCGTGGTATTCTCCGTATCCTATCTAAGGATGCGTGAATGAGAGGAACAAATAGCCAGGAACTTCTATATGAAAACCTGTCACATCCCCAATCTATCGCGTTGCTGGATGAAGACCTAGGTTGAGTCAGTGAAGAGGAGTTTGAAGTGTGGGAAGAAAGATCAGGGCGATGCTGTCGCTAGCGTCTGGTTCTTTGCGTTGAACGTGGACGCAAACGCCTGGAAGTAGAAGGTTGGAGCGGAGAATCTGAATCGTTTTCGAGGATAGTTTGTACAGCTTGTTGAGAAAGGACGCCGTCTGAAGATTGTAAATGCGATGGAGACGACCGTTGAACAATCTCAAAACCATTAATTGTCTTGAAAGGCTTTTTGCAGACGGGGAAAACAGTTGCTAGAGAGTTGGTGTCCATTATTCGTTGCATACATGGTAAGCAAATGATTTCACCGTGAGTGCAGCAATCCAAGGATGACCACGCTTCAATGCTGGTTTCAGCGCATAACAGGCACGTTCTTTCACTTGAGTCTGTTGCTTGATCGTGGTTGGCGTTGGTAGTGGTTGGGGGTCGTCGTGTAAAGCAATCAGAGCAAATATGTGCGTCTATGTTCCCAGCCAAAATCCGAAAAGGTTGGTCACAGCTTAGACATTGCCTTGTTTCCAGGGGGCGTGCAGCTGGACATCTGAAAGACGTCTTAGTTTCCTGTAGAAATATAAGTGATGTACGAGATTTTTATATATTTAATACTATAATACACTATGATAAAATCTCCGGTAGTAAACTTGAACAGTTGACAGAGGCCGGATAGAGCCGGAACACTTAAGTAGATCGCTTTTGATCAGGCTGTGAGATTTTACTGAGTAAGACTTTTTACCGCCAATACTAGCACTGGTATACTAAGGCACATGCCTGGCTGACATAAGTAATTGTACTGTTACACCCAATCAATAAAGATTAGTTCCAGTCTTATCAAATTGGTAATTATTATCAGTCCTAACGAAAACATTCTAAGCGTAACTGCCGTCTGAAATTATCTAACAGCTATTTTACTGCAATGCTCCCCCTAATTTCAAAAGGTAGTTATTAGAACTGAGTCTGGTACAGAGCCTATTTCTAAGTGTCTTACTTCGATCCGTTACCAGAGATTCTGTCTGCTCCCTTCTTGAACAGGGAAAGACTGTCAATTCGTTTAGACAGAACATCAGCTCGGTTTTTCTCAGAAGGTACCCAGTTGATGGCAACCTCCCCCTTCCTTATCGACTCGGTGATATGATGATGCCGCAGCGCAATATGCCTCGCCTCTTACCGAACACCGAGTTCGGAGCAGTGCATACAGTGGCTTGATTGTTGACATTCATAGTCGGCACTGCCAGAAGCTCCGCCTTCAACGGGTTGCCGTTGGACCGCGGCATCGACCTGATGACGTTGCGTACCGCCTCCAAGTCGTGGAGCACCTCCGAAGCCGCGTACGTCTCGCTCTCTTGAGTGCCTGTTGCTAGATGCTTCTGCGTTGTCGCACGCACCGTGACCGGCCCGTTCACAACGCCACCCGTCCTCGAGTACATGTTACTCCCGTTCCCAAGCGAGGAATCGGAATCAGCCTCCAAGGTGCGGTTCCCATCAGACGAGAACATCACCCCCCTATTCTGCACGAATAGGAAGTATCGTAGAAGCTGCTCCGCGGCCCGGTAATCGAACTTGTCCCGATCAGACTGATGCTCAGCCAGCACGCTGAGTGGCAGAACCGACTCCGGCACACTAGCCTTCAGCCACACAAAGCTACCAACGATCTCCTGTGGTGAGTACGCTAGCATAGCTGGCTCCATTTTCGATCCAGCTGGCAGCCACGGCGTCTTCGCTGGCATCCATTGGCGCCCATCGCTTCTCTTAAACCGAGCCAGTAGCGTTGCGATGTACTCCCTCTGATGGATAGTCATCGTCAGCACTCCCCCTGCACGACGTACGCCAAACTCCAAAGACAGAACCTTCTTGACTGGCCCAAGGTCCTTTACGTTGCCCCACTCACGATTGAGCTTGCTGACGTACTCACGACGGCTCTCCTTCGACGCCGACACATGTATATTGTCACCTACATGGTACGTCAAAATCTCCGTCTTCTTTGTAGCCTCGTCAATCCGCCCAAACAGTGTAGCTCAACGATGCTCTGCTTAAAGCCCATCTTGTTTTGGGTAGGAACAACCCTGTCGTTCCAATAAATATGTCCGGAGGGCTTCAATCCATTGACACCACCAAGGGCTTCCCACACCACATTTGGTGGCGTGTATCCTGTCGGAGGCTGTAACCACACCGGCACATGCAGCTTGACTTGGGGAAGGCGCTCTCCTCGTCCATGCTATAGACGTCCATGTCTTGTAAGACTGCCAGAGCGCACGTCATCCAAACGATCTCGACCCTGCACGTAGGTAAGTCGACCCTGTCATATTGCCACGATGGCTGCCTGAATCCGATCCCAGCGATCCTTGACTTGGTCTCCACCGCTGGGCCGTCAATCGTTTCACGTTTTTCAAAGTCGACAAATCTTGTAGGCACCAACGGTTGTCCAGGAGGCTTGTCCGACACATGCCTTTCTACAATTGCCCCCAACTTAATGTGCTTATCGATGTCCGCGAAGCGTGACTCATTAAACTTACCCGATGCTGTGGCTTCTCGATAAGGAACAGGAACAGAAACTAGGTACGCTCCCGAGCTGAAGTTGGAAGGCTTCGTCTTCCCTCTAGCCCTCTTTCCTTCAACTATGTTGGACTCGTCCACAGCAGCACCCGTCCATTCCACAGGCACCCCACGAGCATCCCTCTTCCCTTCAGGCTGTCCCACACGTCTGCCCAATGAGAAGCGAGGCGAATGAGCATCCACAGGCGTCTGTGGCCTCCTGCCACCACCTCTCTGCCCACGTCGTATTCGTCATCATACCTGACAAGTGTTATGACGCCACTATCATCCTCGCGTCCACCTCGTGATGCAACGGATACCTCCTCGTCTGGCGACTGGCTAACGGCTTCCTCCCTGTCGTCCTCTTCCTTCCCAGTGACCACGTCCAGTAGGCCGTTAAGCAAGTTTTGCTCACTTGGGGTAAAAAATATACCGATGTACCCGTCATCTTTGTTGCATTTTTTCCCGAGTTGGTGTGGCAGTTTGGAAAAGGTGTTGCTTCGACTCAGCCATTCTCCCACGAGGATAGAGGGTAGGCCATCCATGAATCGTAGCATCCCGCACCACCATGTCTGCTGTCGTCACAAGCTTGCTGTCGTAGTAACTCCACACCTTGTACGATGATTCCCCCGTGTTGATGCCCATGAAGACACCTGGTGCTCCCTTTTCTCGTCCCTTTTTGCCCCCTTTGTAGAACACGCATAAACATCCAAAAGGCCTCAGGATGGAGTGATGAGGGGGAGGCCTGTTGTAGAATGCCTCATGCCTCGACACCTTTGCTCCTGCCCTGCCCTGCATGTTTATCAAAAACACAGCGTAGTCAGTCGCCAACGGTAGGAAGTAGACCGGTACACTCCTTGCAGTTAACAACGTAGCTGCCAGCGAAAATACAACCTGTATCGCTGCTTCTGCGTAGGCGTCCTTATTGGGGTCATTTCGCACAGGCAGCCGTTGCTCCACACCAACACTCGCCAAGTAGCCCTTCACAGCCTTTGCAATCCACTCTTTGTCGGTTCTGAATTGCTTCATTGATCTTCCAGTCTGTGTCTTGGACCACACCTGGACTTCTGTTAGCTGCTGCAGTGCTATCTCAGAGGCCCTAGTGGGGTTCCATCTACCCCTGATGAAGCCTGAGACGTTCTCAACGAACAACAGGAAGTAGGGCGTCTTCCCATACAGCGGGAATGCTATACGTCCTGTTCCGTCTGCACTCCAGTCTTCACCAACCTCGTTGCAGATTGTCAGGGATGCTCCCTCGAACGAAGCGGGCTTCTTTATCTTCGTCGTAGCACACGCCATGCAGGTACACTTAGCGACTCCCCCTTTGTGTTTGACAGTCAGTCCATTCTGTTTGAGGAATTGCCTCGCCATTGTCTCACCAAAGTGGAAAATGTCATTGATCTCCTTCATGTCCACCGTCGTAGCATGTCGCATGCTTGTTGACCAGAATGCCGCCTTGCAGCCAGGGTAAGGTTGGCATTCTTTCGTCTCCTTCTTCCATCCAGGGGGTGCAATAGTTGTAAATGTATACTGACAGGACGCTGCATCAAAGTTGCCAATAAGCTTGTCCCTTTGCTCAATCTCAATTCTCCTCTTGGTAACGAAGAATTCGTCGTCCTGCATAACGATCGCGAAGCCCGCGCGCTGTAGACGCCCCGTAGAGAACAGCGTCCTGTCCAAGGTAGGTAGCACATAAGTTTCACTCATTTCCACTTCTTGGGGATTACCTTCCCCATTCACCCCCAAAAACGAAGTGCTTCCTCTGGATTCTGTTGCAGAGACGCCAGATATGCCTCTGACTGCCATTGAGTCATCATCCTGCACTTCTTCCAGTGCTTCCGCCATTGGCACCATGTGTTGCGCCGATCCCGAGTCCAGGTAAACTGTGTATGGGTCATGTTCCCCATCCGCACCATCAGCCATGTGCGATGTAGGTCCCTGTTCCCCTTCACTGCTCCCAAGACCCGCGCCAGCACTCCCCAGACTTGGTCCACCTTCCTCCTGTCCAGGCGGCGTCCCCGGCGGCTTCTTCTCTTCCTCGTCCGCAACTCCCCCAGTCGCCGCCCTAGGTACCGGATCCATAGCCAAGCTTGCATTCTCCTTGTTTCCAGCGTAATGACAGTCCGCATTTCCTCCCATCTGCCCACCCTTCTGGTGTCGTAGGTAACCTCAGCGTCGCTTCCTCTTGCCAGCCTCACCACTCCCCCTAACGCAGGTACCTCTGCACTGCCTATCACTTCCAGTTGACTGGATGCAGATGTATTCTGTGCAGTGCGCTGACGTGCAATTGCCGATTTCTTTTCTTCTTCCGACATCGTCAGTTGGTATGCCGACGGAAAGAAACGCTCCTTGGCTCATAGTAGGAAACACTCTTGGTCCGTTTCCGCGTGTTGTTTCGCGTCTTGTAGAGCCTCCCAACTGAGCTCAAGGTAGTCTCGGGCAGCCTCGGGCGGACCCACCAACAACAACGATGCATTATGCCTTGGCTGTAGTGCCCTTGCCTGGTCACCTTCCTGCGGTAGCACATGACAGTACCTCATGAGCCTCTTGTACGCTAGGTCGCCCCGCATTCTCGTAACATCTGACCCATGCGGTCCCAGGCCACGTGTCTCCGCCGAGCTGTGATCCCCAGCCTTCAACCACGTCTCCTTGCCCTCCTTCTGAGTCCAGTTGCAGAATGCTCTGTGCCTTGACCAGTCCATCTTTTGACACTCCTTGTTGCAGTAGGCGACTATCTTGCAACGCGAGCAGTACCTCTTCGCTGCGACTTGCGTCACACTGCAATTCTCACATTCTGGTGGCATATGCGTCTCCCGGTCGCATGGCTCGTTCTCTTCCAGCCCCATCGCCCAGTGTTCCCAGTCATCCGGGGTCACTCGTATGTTATAGTACCACATCCAGAAATGCAGCTCCGGTCTCATCGCGTTGTTGAAGACTGTCCTGAAGTCAGCAATGTTGACTTTGCCGTTCCTTGTATCATTCTCCACTTCCACATCCGGTGGACCAATGTACATAAACGGACCCTCGCTGTGCCATGTAGGCATAACCAACCTTCTTTTCTCCTTTCACAGGCGCCGGTCGTAGCCCAGACCCATCCGCCGCCGGCATCAAGTAGACATCGTCGTCGACAGCCATCCTCGGGACAGGTTCAGCCATCTCTTTTCTCCACTCTTGTTGACGTAGCGCCATGCAGGACACGGCCGCGGCGGGAGGGCTCTTCGTGGCACCCTGGGTCTTCCGCGCTTGGTCTTTCCCGCCTTTGTCCTTCGCCGTTTCCTTCTGCGGCTTCTAGCCTCGAGGAATTTTCTTGCGGTATCTGTCTTTTAGCGTTGGGCAACTCTTTTCCACATGATCGTGGCCCGGTATGCGGCACCGTTCCATGCAGCGAAAATACTTGTGCTTCTTCGAGCAGTTGTAGCACTCGATCTTTGGACGCCCTTCGCTTCCCTTGGCTCCTTGCTGGCCAGCCCACATCGCTGTCTCATCCTTGCTCGTAGACCGCTGAGCCTCGTTCGCAATCGCCCGCCTTTGGAAAGCACTCTCGAAAGAATCCCAATCCACCGACGGCGCCGTCACCTGCGCGTCGAGAAATGGCTTCCACAGGTGTTTATCCGCGCACTTGGCCAACGCAGTCTTGATGAATTGCATTTGCAGGCTCGCCCCCACCGGCTCCCCGTGGTCTTCAAGGAACTCGCAGTGCGTAGTGAAGTCTCGAAGCTGCGCCATCATGTCGTCTTTTACGTTAAATTGCCAATTACTCACCAGACTGTTCCGCTTCTGCATTTGATGCACCTCAGTGCCCTGGTATCGCAGCCGTAGCACATTGATGAATTCCTCCGGTCGCAGCGTAGGTTCTCGTACTAGATGACGAACAATCCGTTCAGCCGGCGACCCGTACTCAAGTGCTCTGTACAGCCACATAAATATCTGTGCCCTTCTGGCAAGTATCTTGCGTCTTTGAACCATAGTTAGGTTCACAACCGGTTCGGCGTCCGGTTTCGCAGCCTTTCCCTCTTTCTTCCCAGCCTTGGGCTCGGGCTTTTCCTCCTCTCGATCACCGTAGGCCGCCTTCGCAGGCGTAGCAGTCTTCGATTCCGCCTCCACCTCAGATCTCCAGACGAGGACATCCTGTAGGGGCGCCACGTACTCCCAGCACTCGACCGAACTCAAATCAACCCGAACTTGTGCGAACCAATCGTCCCAGCTCCGTCCTTTGATCCCATCGATGAACGCCGGCGCCTTTCCTTGCAGAACAGTAGTCGCCGCGTCCTTTTCTCTGGTAGTAGCAGAAGAACTCATAACCCACTATGATAAAATCTCCGGTAGTAAACTTGAACAGTTGACAGAGGCTGGATAGAGCCGGAACACTTAAGTAGATCGCTTTTGATCAGGTTGTGAGATTTTACTGAGTAAGACTTTTTACCGCCAATACTAGCACTGGTATACTAAGGCACATGCCTGGCTGACTTAAGTAATTGTACTGTTACACCCAATCAATAAAGATTAGTTCCAGTCTTATCAAATTGGTAATTATTATCAGTCCTAACGAAAACATTCTAAGCGTAACTGCCGTCTGAAATTATCTAACAGCTATTTTACTGCAATGTAATATGTCATGACAAGGAGTTACCAGTTCAGTAAATTCGTTCTGAATGCGTTGAAGGTCAGCGCGAAGGCGAGCGTGATTGTTAAGAACGGATTGATCTGGAAACTCCGTTCGACTGATGTGCTGATCTACGATTCGAAGGTTAGTTACAAGATCTTTCTCCTTAGCTTTGAGATCTGAGATCCGATTACTTGCTATATCGCAATCTCCCTTGCCGTCTGCTGGGGAGTCAGAATCTGAGTCCAAATCATCCAAGTCGTAACGGTAGCTGTCATCATGATCCTCTGGATTGGAACCATCACAGACAGGACAATTAAGTTCACAATATATGCTCTTGGCAAGATTCACAAATATAATGTTGACAGGTTCCGCAGTGCATAATGTTGTTGTCTACCGCTTGCACGTCTTCTTCTCCACAGTCTGGGCACCGATGTGCAGTACGTCGTCGCGTGGAAGGACTAGATTGAGGAGGCCTTACATGTTGATCAGGGTGAGTAGAACAGGAGTCGGTGGTCGCATCAGAAGACGATAGAAAGTCATGCAAAGAGTGGGTGCCTGCGTGATCGATTCTGGAGCTGCGATAAGATGTGATTTCATTGGAAGCGTATTGAGGTTCATCTTGTAAGTTAGATTGACGACGATAAATTGCACCCTGTCGCAGATGTTGGTCTTGTGCTACAACAAAGTTGGCTCGAGTAATTTGTCTGTCTGCATGATCAGGAGGAATTTCGAGTGACGGATCTAGTAAAGGAGGCAGACGTGCTAGACGAGCAGCAACAGCCTGATACACATTTGGATACACGATGTTACGCGTGTATACGTGAGGAAAAGCACTGTCGCGAAACTTTCCTTGCTGGTCAGGGACGTTGCGAACCATGATTTTGATGTCGGCAGGATTGCCTACCCGTGATAATGCGACAAAAGGTTAACAGTGAGAAAAGACAGGTTCCTATAAAAACACACAAGCCTTCTTAATAGTTTGGCCTTCTGCTTTGTGAATAGTCATCGCATATGCAAGTGCGATAGGAAATTGAGTTCGTTTCAACAGAAATGGTAAGTGGTGATCCGTGTTGGTAGTATGAATGACTCGAGGTATAGTGACTCTGAGGCCTTGGTGAGGTCCTTCGTTGATGATATAAGCAGAGATCCTGAAGTTGCTAGCTGACTCGATGATCAATCTAGTTCCGTTGCAGAGGCCATGTGCAGTGTCCATGTTGCGACGAAGGACCACCATAGTTCCCTTTTTCACAGTGATTGAATGACGAGGTAAGCCTGAGGGATTGAAGGTGTGAAGGACTTTAAGTGGATACAATTTTTTGTCATCATCAGAGCCGACTGAATCTGCAGAAAGGAGAGTAATTGATGTATTGTCAGGATCGGGGAGACGGTCGACTAGTCTTTTGTTGATCCTGGCTGCTTGCGTGTTTCTCGTTGTGAGTATAAGTCGTTGGGAGAGAAAGATAGGTCAGTCATCTTCTGATCAGATAGATCGCCATAGATGTCTAAAACTAAGTCGTCAATAAGGAAGCTTCTAGACAGGAGGTGGTCAGGGATTCGAATCAGATCTGAAACTGCGTGTGGGATGTGAACATGTGGTTCAGTCCCATCCCCCACCCGGAGCAAGAACTCAGCATAATCTCTTTTCGAGACTTGGTCTGTGCCTGATGCTTGTCGCACACATTCATTAATTACAAGAGTGTGCACTTTTGCAGATGTCCAAAATCTCGTCCTTAGAAGAGAGCTCTGCATGATTTGTGCGTCTGTACCACGGGGTAGAATGGGAAACGTCTGTCGAAAATCACACATCAAGAGGAAAGGACTACCAGCCATCAGTACTTGAATGCTTTCTTTGTTTTCTTCCAGCTGTGGGTCAATATCAAGGAGAAAGAAGAATAGTTCGTTGATGATGTGAAATATGTCGTTTGGCATCATGGCAGCTTCGTCAATGAGATGGAAGTTGGCACGCCTGACAAGATCGGCTCGTTGTGATCGATAAGGTATGTAAGATCGCGAATTCGGGAGGCACGGAACGGGAATACAGTAAGTTCGATGCGCAGTTTGGCCTAATTCCAATAAAGTCGAAGCAATACCAGAGCTTGCAGACGCCAAGGCGATTCCTCTTCAAGCTCGAGTTGCTGCTGTCAAAGTTGAGCCAAAAATGAGTTTCCCGGTGCTAGCAGTTGCGATGAATATGAAACCTTGGGCGGATGATATTTGGGTTTTGTTCGTAGTCGATAATATCGTCGTTGATTGCATGAAAGACACTTAGTTGTTGTGTGTTCATACGAGCAAGATTGCGCTGGACAATGTTGACTTGCGTGTGCAGATCATACGAAAGCGCGTGCCGGATGAGTCGGTTGCCACCATGAATGCTCCGAACAGGACAAGAAAGAGAAACAAGGTTGGAAGGTTGAATTCTTGGTAAGTGCGCCCATGTTACGTAAGCAGTTTAAAAATATCGTGAAGAGCCAGCTGGAAGTAGGATTGATTAGGTTCGGGGATGACGCCTGTAATCTGATTTCGACGCTCATATGTATGATCGTCAGACAGAGCTTCTTTATGATTTTCCCAGAGTTTCAAAGAGTCACTCACTTCGTTCTCACAGAGAATAATAACAAAAAGCCTTCGAAGCTGAGGCGCAGTGTCTGTAAGGGATGCTTCTGCCAGGCAAATGTTCCATTCACGATCAGACTGTAAAAGTCCTCTCGCTGGAGCCGCTTCACCAAAGGTAGGATAAATTCTGCCTTGAAAGGTCCTGACGTCTTCAAAACACGTAGAACCTATCAAAACAATGATTGGGTTCGTGAGTGAAAAAAAATTAAGAATTGGATTACATGGGAGAAAAGAAAGAACGAAAAAGTAGTAACCTTGCACGATGTGCAACAGGGTGCGGAGGCAGTACAGTTCAAATCTGTTAGGCTTCACATGTCCAAGCCGTGGGGCTATGTTTCTTTCTCCAGCGAGAGATGGAGCTCCACGCCGCCATTCCTTGTGCCCGGTGACCCAATAATAGAAGTTAGGAAATTGAGCATAAGTAAGTTCAGAAGCTCGCGGCTTGAGATTACCGTCTACTGTGCGGCCAAGTTGATTGGGAAGTAGCGGGTGGTCACGTTCGTAGAGGACGCTCGAAATATGCAGTGAGCTGGGAACGAATGTTTCGCTCGTGACTATATCGATAGGCGTGTCCATGCATAGAAACACGCTGCTCATTTGGCAGGTGGAGGTCGAGAGTAGGACACGAGTGAGAAGACTTGAAACGGTTCGTACCCAAGATCAGCGCGGCTGCTTCACACGGACCAACATACCGAGCGTCTATATACTGTTTGATTTCGTCGTTTTCGTTGAGAACATCGCGGAGACGGTCTGGTCCCTTATGGATATATTTGAAAAGGTACTTTATCCAACCAGATGTAGTGCAAAGTTCAGCGTTGATGTGGCAATCAAACTTGAGGAGAAGAAATGGATTGAAGGGAACCACGTGTTGGTTGGTATATATATACCTACCACGTAGAAACTGATTACCACCGTTTTGATTTGAGCGTCGCCTGTACTGAACCTTGACGTCTGACTCCGAATAGGATGTGACGTTGCAATATTCGAGTGGGAAAAACTTGCTGCAGCGCCCGAATTCCCAACACTTTGATTCACGGTGACAGAAGCAATGAAGCATGTGGGCTGTGACTAAACGGTGCAGTTCAGGCTGAGTTTTAATGTCGGGGATTTCTGCTGACACGAAGTTGTCGAAGTTCTCACTGACAGGAGTTGGCGCGTCTTCTGGATGAAGCCAGATTACAAGGTGGATGTGGGGTAAGCCACGCTTTTGATTTTCGATTGAATATACGTACCCGATACATCTGCCGAAACAGTTGTCATCAGTGATGGTTTTGATGAGTTGTTTCACTTTCATTTCGAACACTCGCTGAATGATGTCTGGCCTGTCGTTTGGTGTTTGACCAGGCTTGAGCGCGTCTTTTATTTCTTGCCAATTTGGGTTTGCGGTCATAGTGATGAAGAGATGAGGTCTGCCAAGTAAGCGAACCATGGACATTGCGTTCATGTATCGCTTGTAAAAAGAACGTGGAGAAAGAGTAAAAGACGAGTTGAGAATGGTCTTGTGTTCCTTGCCAGGTCGTTGGTACAGGTCGCTTCTGATACGATGAGGGTTGTTTCGTTGCCAGTCAAGCCTGCGATCTTGGATCTTACAATATTGATCGACAAGGAACTGTTGCCAAATTAAAGGCGGCCTCCAAGGTGAAGAATGTCTGATATGCTTGCAGACTTTCTATCAGGATCGTCAATTGGTATGTAACTTTCATGGCCCGGGTACACTTTGTTCTCGTCGCGGAAGTAGATGCGATAACTCTAAGCAAGATATGAACCCACGTCGAAAAGGCCTGTTGTCTCGATTGCTGTAGTTGATTCTTGTATGAAAGCCAAGACCAGTTCCGCTGGGACAAAATAAGACGTAAACAAGTGGATCGTAGTCTGCGTGGCTCGCGTTGATAGTCTGCAACCCAAGGTTGGTTGGGTTGTCAGTAGCTGGGCGCTCGTATATCACAATTGGCGCTCGTCAACAATGCGATCTGCATTTTCTGCGCATGTACCATCTTCGTTGATTAGTATGGCGATATCATCATCGTTCGGCACGTTGTACTGTGGTCGATGCGAGCCGTTTGGAAGTGGAGGACCATCGTTGGGACCAAGGCAGAGGAGACGAAAGTGTGGAATAGGAGGAAAACCCCGCATTCGACGCAGCCGAGCTCGATCAAGCGCTGTTTCAAAGGCTTGTAGGAATCTGTTGTTTCGCATAATTTCTTCCAAGGCTTCAATAATATATCCATCATATTGATTGTCTGGCAGCCCTACCACATGTAGCCTCCTTGCTCGTCGTTGGTTGTTGTCGAGGAAATAAATTTGAGAAAGTTCGTTTGGTCAGGAGAGTTCGGCTGTAAAGGGCCGATGAGATGGTGCGTAGATCCTTGTATTACAAAGGTTGGAGGTCCACCTGGGCCAAACTGCAGCTGATCTGCTTTGATTGAAGCGAAGCTGAAGCAAGAATTGAAACTGCCTATATGTTGGCGAAAGTAGCGTTCGACTGTGCCGTCTAAAATAAAGAGGTTGAGAAGATCGGTGGGAAGGGGTGGAAGCCTGTCAAGCCTTACATACCCATTCGAAAAGCACGACCGGTAGTGTCTAGCAGCCATTCGATCTGTGAATTGTTGGTTTGCACGAAGGTTCGGATTGAGTTCGTGCTTCCAAAACCACGCGCCACAAAAAGGGCATCGTTGGTTAGGAGAGTCGAATGGTGTTCCTAACTTATCATTTTCATGTCGAACCAAAGGCATGTTGCTGTTCTCGTCAAAACTCGAGACATGTGCACAGGCGATTTGTAGAAAAGATTTCTGCCTGTTTGTCTGGCTCTGCGTCTTGCGTTCTTGATTTCTTGGAGCTCAGGGTTGGAATGATAAGTTGTCCTTCTCTGCTCGTTTTTACTTTCTTTCGTTTCTTGGTAACGCACACATCTCTCTTCATTTTTGCTATCTTTGATTTCTTGATAACGTGCTAGCCTCTCTTCGTTTCATCTATTAGCTGTTGAAGTAGGCGTCGTCTTGCAGCTGCATTCTGTGCTTCTCTTATGGCTGGGTTTTGTCGTCTTCTACGTTGATACTCTCTTCTGAGTCTTCTCTGTCTTTCTTCTTTTGTTTCGTGATGATTGTCAGAAACATAATTTTCAGTTGATGATCAAGGCACAGATAAAGAAGATGATGATGAAGATGATAATGAAGAAGAAGAAGAAGAAGAAGAAGAAGAAGAAGAAGAAGAAGAAGAAGAAGAAGAAGACGAAGAAGACGAAGAAGACGAAGAAGAAGAAGAAGAAGAAGAAGAAGAAGAAGAAGAAGAAGAAGAAAATGATGATGATGAAGATGATGACGATGATGATGATGACGGCGCGGAAGACGATGATGGGTCCAATGATGATTGTAAGTGCGGTGACTCCAACGCTGAAGGTAAAACTGGAATCGTAGCTTCATTCAAGAAGTCACTGATTGAAGTAGTTGATCTTTCCCCATCACTGTATAGCATGTTATTCATTATTTCCGACAGCCCGGAGCTAAAATCATTGTTGCTTAGAACCGGATCCTACGTGTACATAATAAAAATATGTCAAGTATATTTTTAATGACTTTTTCTTACTGTTTCAAAAATCGTTGTCTGAGTCATGATCACTATCATTCTGAGAACTGTAGCCCCATGCTAAACGTTTCTCAACTAAATTTTTAGCTCGCTGTAATAGTTTTCTGCAACTTCTCTCAAACTCCTGGCTCTCTGGACTATCAGGTATGCTTCTACGCTTTCTATTTGTTTCAATTTGATCGTCAAATAAATTTCGTTGCATCGCGCCAGGATTGATTCGAGTACAGTCATTTTCGCGTTGCGAACAAGTCTTTATCAACTATCAAACATAGCAAATATTTACTATTAATATTATCATATGCTTACTTAGTTACAAAACCATTAGAAATAAATCTATAAATTTATATTATTAATGTTGGTATCACTTTCATAGTATTGCAAATTAACTATGGATCAATAGGCTCTGTGGTGAAAACTACTTCCACATTTGTGTAGTCACAAAGCCCTTCTATATAAATTGTTGACCCAAGAACAAATCTGAGAAAATCATCTGTTAATTTTGGTGCATAAAGAGTTCTAATTTGCGTAAATTGGTCAACAGTAGACATAGGATGATGAGAAAGATTAAAGACAGTGATAGGTCTGAGGGCATGTTGCATATGTAAATTTCCGTTTTCATCACACGTGAACTCTAATTTTTTCATCCATTGCACAAAAGGTACCAAATATTCCATATCAGGTGGGATAAAAAATGTAAAGAGTGGTTGAAACCATTGTGAGTAACATTGACTTGTACGAATTCACATCGCCATGTGTTATACTTGAATCCTAACTTATCTTTATAATATGAACCCAAGTCTTTTTTCCCACATTTTTTCCCCAAGACATGATTTTTTGAAAAAAAAATCGAGACTTCGTCGTCTTCATCATATGGTATCATCGAAACTTGTACCTGTCCTGATTCGCAAACCAGACTAGCTTCTGACGCAGCTTCAGAACGGAACGATAATCGACCGTCCTATTAAAATGTAATAAAATGTAATTATTACAGATCCGGTCGACGTCATACGTTTTCTTTTACTTTCACTAAAAAAAAATTCGTATTAAATTTAATTTTAATACTAAAAAAATTTAAAACTTTCAATCCTTGTTTTGACTAGTTCAATAACAGTAGTAAATTGAACGTCATACTTTTCAGTTTCACATTCAGATTTTGTAGTTAGGCGCACGACGCAAGTTTTCCTCGCACATATCATGCAGCATGTTCTTGAGTCGGCCCGGGAGGTATTTCTGTATGTCTTTAATTGCCTCCCTGATAGCACTTCTGGATTGTTGTTTTTCATAACTTTTCCAATCATTGTATCTTTCCAGAGCTTTTACCTGTTTCGCAACGTAGTTTGATTAGACGTTTTTGCCTTTCTTTTTTTCTGCCT